>PVKS010012615.1:0-53241 GCA_004027875.1 Aplodontia rufa
ACAAAACCTCAAATTGAATGACTTTCAGTGCAACAGGGGGAAAGCTCCCTAGGTAACTTGGAGGTGTAGGGAAGGAGATGGGGAGGGGGGAGGGTATATGAAGAACTCATAGGAGTCTGGTGATTGGGAAGATGGGGGAACCATCCCAGAATCCAATGTTATTCCTACACTAGATACCCATTTAACACATGAGTTCTTCTGGGGGAAACTGCAACAGATGAAATCCATAGTAGTTTATCTATGCGTTGGCATTACCCCTGGATAACAAAGTTTATACACATTGATTGCTACTGTTTTGACAATGTTTCCCCCTCATCTGTATCCTGTATCGCTATATACTTCTAATAAATGTGAAAAATAAATAAATAAATAAATAAATAAGTGTTTGGGAGTGATTCCACTCTGTCAATTTCCTGGAAGAGCTTGTAGAGGATAGGTGTTAGTTCTTCTGTGAAGGCTTGGTAGAATTCTGCCATTATATCCATCCAGACCTGGCTTTTCTTTTTTGGGAGAGCTTTGATTGCTGCTTCAATTTTACTATCTGTGATAGGTTGGTTTAAGTTTTCAATGTTCTCCTGTGTTAAAGAGGGGATGTCGTGTGTGTCCAAGAACCTGTCCTTATCCTCCAGGTTATCAAACTTGGCAGAGTATGAATTTTCAAAATAGTTTCTGTTAAACTTCTGAATCTTGGATGAGTCTGTGGTAATATCCCCATTTTCATCTTTTATTTTGTTGATTTGCTTCATTTCTTTCTTCCTTTTGGTGAGGTTGGCAAGGGGTCTGTCAATTTTGTTCACTCTTTCAAAGAACCTTCATTGTTTGCTCTGAAAAATCCATAGTGATCCGAATTGGTTTTCCTCTGAATGTGATTTAGGGCTTTTCTCTAGCAACTTTTAGAATTCTCTCTTTAATTTCTCTGTTATTCAATTTGTATATGATATGTCTTGGTGATTTTCTCAATTGATTAGGTCTATTTGGTGTTCTATAAGCATCTTGGATGTGGTATTCCGGATCAATAGCAAAATGAGGGAAGTTCTCACTTATGATTTCGCTTAAAAGGTTCTTGAAGCCTCTTGTTTGCTGTTAGGAGTTTTCCTTGAGGCCAATGATTCTCAGATTATTATGCCTCATCTCATCAAGCATTACTTGGCAGTTATGATTATGTAATATAAGCTGTTTATCTTGTTTTTCTTCTTTCATTTCTACATTGTTTAGGCAATCCTCATTGTCCTATACTTGTTATTTAAGTGCTGAAATTCTATTTTCAGTGGAATCTACTCTGGTGTTGGTGTCTTCCAGTGAAGATTTGAATTGGTTAACTGTGTTTTTCAATCCTGATAGCTCTGCTACATCTCTTTTCAGAATGACAATATCCTTGTACAGCTGATCTTTCATCTCATGGAATTGTTCCTTAATTTCCCTGTAGAATTTATCTCTCATCTCTTGAAATTGATCTCTGATCTCTTTCCTTATTTCCTCTCTCAACTCTTTGATTGCATTGCTAATCATAATGCTGATACAATGTCTTTGGTTTTCCTCTAGGGCCCCGGCTATGGGGTCCTTGTGTGGTGATCTCTGGGGTTGAGGAGGAGAGTTATTTCCCCTTTTCCTCATTTTCTGAGTCAGAGAGCTTGTCTTTTATATTTCAGCCTTGTTACTCTTGTTGGAGTAATTGGAGCTTCTTATGACTTTGCTTTATTGTGAAGGGGAGCTATTTGGTCAGTACAGACCTAAAGATGCCAGACGGTTCTGTGAGAATTTGAGAGGCTATAGGTGCAAATACTAGTCAGTTTCAACTAAAACAGATGAGCTGATGATTATCACCAATAGAAGCAGCTTTCTTTGAGAGAACTCTCACTGTGCATTATGATAGCAAGCAAGTACCCACTTTGAAGCATGTTTATTTCTTCAGGTATTTGGATCTCTCTGAAACTGGGGAGAAGGAATGACTATGAAGTGAAGGAGGTGAATTGGGGAGGTATAAAATCACACCTGTTTAGAATATAGGGGAACTAGGGATTAGAGGGGAGTAGGTTATTCTATTAGGATTAAGGAAAACATAGAACTGGGGTGCGGGTAGGATAAAGACTTGGTGTGAGAATGAGAGAAAGATGGTTATATTTAGGGATTACCAAAGTACAGTGGAGGAAGAGGTTAGCGGTAAGGTTCAATAAGATCTAAAGAAATAAGAGCCAATCACCAAGTATTTACATCCACCGACAGCAAAATTCAGTATTATTCATAAGGCAAGAAAGGAGCAGAGGAAAAAGAAAAAAAAAACTCCAAACCCACAGTAATGTTAAAATTTTAAACATATTATATTCCAGCTGGATTCCCATTTTTAAAAAAAATTAAAAAAATAAAGTAAAATAAATTTTTTAAAAAAATGAAAAATGAAAAAACACCCACAAAACTAGTTGGTAAAGTTCTGAGTTTTTCTGGCCCTTAGATCAGCAAGTATGTACCATGGGGTGGTGCGTTCAAATCTGACATTAAGCTGGGGATTCTTTGGAGTTGAGCTTGTTGGGGGAGAAGCAGTTTGGTTGAGTCTGGTGGCCTGGTTTTTCTTAGAGGATCTCCTCAAAATTTTCTGTTGCAAAGGGGTATTCAGCTCTCCCTGGGTTGTAATTCTGAGATGGTTGCTTTCTGCCAATCCACACTCTAGATACTTCTTGGACCTGGGGCTCAGAAGTTGGAGACAATTGAGTTGATCCTATTGTAGATGTGTGGGTCTCTGACTGATCCAAGGAGAGTGACCAGCCTGAGACTTGCTTCCTCAGGATCACTGGTGACCCACTCTGAATGTCTTGTGATCTTCCGGAGTCCCAAGAGCTGCTCTGTGGGGTTGGCTGAAAACCTCAGAAGATGGTCCAGATTGTGCCAGTGCTTATGTGATTCCCATTTGGAAGCACTAGTAGGCACCATACTAAAGAGGTCCAGGCCTATGAAGCCTTGGCTATGCAAGGAGCTCAGATGCTAAGGAGAAGTCAGTGCTGCCCCATATATTTAAAACTTCATGAGGCAGATTTCAAGTAGAGGCTTAAGCAGAGGATCTCCTATAGAGGGATGAGCCCTGTTGGAGCAAGTTCTGTTCACAGGCTCCTCCTATTTGGGTGAGAAACGGGGCGGTCTGAAGGGCAGAAGTTTGCCAACTGAGAGGTTTGGGAGGTAGAGAGGTGAATGGCAGATCCCTACAGCCCCCAGGGCAGATGGCCAGTTGGTTGGAGGGTGATAATTTCTGTTTATGATCATGGGGACTGAGGCCCCGTAATGCTGCTGGGAGATCCGCCCCACCCTGATCTCCCACGCTGGTGCAAGCACTTATGTTAAAGGACTTTAAAATCAGCACTTGTAACCCAAGGGCACTGGTGGAGAGTTATTGACCGCAGTGATTGCATTAAGATCTTGCAATGAAACCTCTCCTTCCCAGGCTCCTAGAGCAGCGACCGGAAGTGTAGCAGGAACTCCCAGCACCACATAGACCCTTTGGGAAAGGGCCCAATTTTGGGGCTATAGATTCTGATTTTCTGGCCGAGAACTCTGAGGGCTCAGGAAGTTTTTTTTGTTTGTTTTTTGTGGGTTTTTTTTGCTGACCAAACCACCCCGCCCTCAGGGAAATGTCACAGTGGAGCGCCGCTGCACAAACAGCTACAAGTTCGCTGGTGTGAGCAATTAATTCCCAGTGCTTTATGCAAGATTAGGTAAATTACACGAGCAGTCAGATCAGGGAGTTGGCAGCCGGGCAGGTTAGGGTGCGTGGATAGGAAAGTCGCTCCCTTGCTCCATTTCCTCCCTCCGGAGCAGCTCCCCTCCCTTCGGGTGTGGGGCAGAGTGCTGTGGGCTCCACTAAGCTCTCCTTTATATTCATTAATGGACAGCGTTATTCCTTTGGAGTTAAAGAGTTAGTGGGGGATAATATTCCCCCACGCTGGGTGCTTTGCCCTACCATGGGAATCCGGGTGCTGTCCTGCAGAGTGAGGTGAAAATCAGGAGCTTCTGGGAGTCAGTGACAGTGGGATGAACACCATTTGAGAATCCCTAAGCATTCTTAGTCATATTGATATTTTGAGGATTTTCAGTTACACTGGGGAGCTGGCCCCAATGATGCTATGGTCTAGAATTATTCTTTCCATTTCTTTCTCCATTTCTACCTTGACCATGTCTTTTTAACACTCATCTACATTCCCCCCCTCTTATTTTCTTTTCTTAACTTTATTGTTAAAACCTTCCCCAAATACTAATTGCTTGATGAAATATATTGTCTTCTATGATATATTAAATATCTGAAATGTACCCACAATTGTGTTAATATGCATCATCTCTTTCTCAGAGAAATATTGATATCAGACCCCTTACCCTCATTTTACATTTGAGGAAACCTGAGTTCATTATATTATAATAATTCAACAGTATTAATGAATAGCTTCAATCTACTCATGTAGTCCAAATACAAAGAGGTATGGTAAGGATCCCAATCTCTTGATTCTCACCACAATCCCAGTGGAACAGGGACCTGTGTCTGGGCACTGCTTCTAGGAGCAACTCACTGTAAACTTCAGGCAAGCATTTGGACCACTGTAAGTTTCCATGCCAGCTGACATAACAACTTTTACTTTATTCACACAACACTGATACCTTGTCAGACTTATATCCTATTAACCTTTCCACCCACACATGCCATGCAATTTCAACCTCATTGACATGCCCTTTGCTGTTTATTCTGCCTAGGATTACTCCCTTCAGGTTGCTGCATCCGTCTTTTAGGATACAGATGAATTTACACCATCTCCTTGAAATCTCCTCCGACTGTTCCAGCCATTCCGTCTTGTTTGCACTGAATATTCACAGTACATACTGCTGCAGTGCATACCTGGGTATAATTTGATAAAAATTGTTCCTTGACAAAATTGTGTCTTTTCCTTTGGTTCTTAACATGGTGCCAAAAGCACATATTAATGAGACTAGAGTTTTCTCTCTGAAATCTCTGTTATTTTGGAAAAGACAAGATTTCAGAAAAGTGACAGGAGCTATCCAACTGCTGAAATGTTTTTTTTTTAAATTTTGATTGGAGGACATTTAGTATGAATTGATCATCTCCACACAAATGTGCAAATATCTCCACATTCCTCAGTATCTAACACTTTGTTTCTGTCTGAATACTTTAATCTTGTTTTTAACACCTGGATTATACCCTGGTTGATTTAATCATTTATAAAAATAAATGAGCTCCCCATCTTCATTTTGTCAAAAAAAATAAAACAACAACAACACCTGATTGATGATTCAGACATACAATGACAACCATAAGTAAAAATGTTTTTGAAAGTGTTGCCATTTTCCCATGAGGTGCTCTCTTCTTACAACTATTTGTGAGTCCATGTTAGCACTGAATATCAAATTAATGAGTTAATGCATGTTTTTAAACTTAGGTGGATATCGATAGTTTTGGTTTTATACAAGAAATTATTACCTTAGAAAATTTAGAATAGCACAATGAATAAAAGAAAAAGTAATACCCCAACAATAATAACTTAAGCACTATACTCCGTGTATCTTCAAATGCACACATTCATATACACCAAGCACCAAAGTGGTATTGTCATGTAATATATACCCTTTTTACTTTTATTTTAACTTATTATGCAAATAGAACTCAGAATACAAAATAACCTATATGATTGCTTTAAAGACTGAAGTGTGAATACTATTTTTATGCTACTTTGTCTTCAAACCTTTAAATTATATATTATAGGATTCTTGTGTGTTATAAATAACAGAAATGGATTATCCTGTGTGGCTATCATACTTCTGAAATTGAGAAGAAAAGAAGTATTTTAAGCTATGAAATGGTGATATGATATATGGAATAGGGGTGGAGAGATTGTTTGAAAGGATAATAAAAAATACCAAAAAGACTATTTCAGAGCCTCTGGCAACAATTCAGGTAAAAAATAAAAATGAGGTTCATAAATTTTAGCTTTCTAACTTCCCACAAAATCAGGTACATTGAGAAGGCAGAATAAAGAAAGTTGAAAAATGAAGAAAATCACATAGCCACTAATTCTGAAGATGAATTCAGAATGACAGGGTCCCTGCCCACTGTTTGCCTGTCAAAAGATAGCAGACAGGAGAGGGAACACATACACATGGATACACATACATATATGTAAAACTTCATAACAGGTAAATCTATGATATTTATAAAATTGCCAAGAGAAGGTACATAAATATATATGTAAGTATATCTATATCTATTTTTTATCTGTTTATTTATCCATTGTCTAAGGATATAAAGGTCAGGAAGATTAGGAGGCAGATAAGCATCAACTAATGACCTAGGAAAAACACAAGAAGAGGGAGGTGTATTCCAAACCTGGGGTAAAATAATATTTTGAAATGAAGGAATGCTGGTTTCTAGAGTTTTACGGTTGGGCCTGGAAATATGAGGAATGAAGGATTTTCAAATACTTGCAGGCATGCTTGATGAAATAATTCTAAAATTTAAAGTCTAGTAGGAAGAATCATGGTGTTCAGAGTAAATGAAAATAGGGACTTAAACAACTTTTTTTCTTATTTCTTATCTGGTAGTTTTGTTGGGAATTCATCAAATCTGATAACTGTGATCTTATTTATTTAGGCTCTATTTTGCCCAGTGTCTAGGAGTTCCCCACCTATAAAATGCTGGTAATCAAACTTGTCACATAGGATTAAAGAATAGTTTGTAAGCAAAGCACCCAGGAGTCTTAGGATGAGGCAGCCATGCAGACAATACATTATTAATATACTCAGCAATACTCTTTCCTATGAGAAGATTGCTTACTTTTCAGCTACCTTAGAACTTTAACAGGGACTTCCGGAAGGGCAAACTTTATTCTTCTGCTACCTGGTAGAGTGAGAAACTGCTAACCTAGCCAATGAGGCAAAAATAGCCAAATCCAGGGCGTCTTTTCATCTCCTTGGAGCGCTCCAAATATTGCAAGGATACAACTGCTCTGTATGGAGCAGGTAGAGAGGTCTGAACATGATTTTTCAAGAAAACTAAGAATCAGAAACAAAAATCCAAAGGGATCTTAGAAGCAATGGTAGGTAGTCCATGATTTTAACACAGGTCAAAGGAACTAGTCAGAAGTCAAGACATAAAATTATATTTTCTTCTATACCTGCAAGCTTTGTGAATACATTCTTCAGAATGACCACTGGCTGAACATAATAGTTTTGTAGCCAGCAATGTAGAATGAAAGGGAAAAATAAGGTAACCCTCTGAACAGTTTTGGCTGACATATTATATTTGGTTTATCTGTACATTTCCTGAAAAAGGTCTGCTTTATTCTGCTTGAATTTTAAGAATATCAAGAAGCAACTATGAATGAGAAAATGATAAATTGGTGGCTATTTACTTTTGTTGAAAAATGTGACGCTATTAAAAAGTTCTTAGAAGCCTTAGTAATTGACCATATCCTATTTTTGCAAGTTACCAAATAAAAATCAAAATACTTTCTCCCCACCCAAATCACAAGGGCATTCTCAACCACCTTGTCTGCCAGAAAAATAACTGTGTATCAGGAGAGCTAAACATCTGGGTAGGAGTAGTATAAAAATATCCAGGACGCCACCACCATATGTTGCAACAAAATGGCCAGCCCCACACACCCGGGCTTTGTTTATGCTTTATATTAATGGACCCAGTCAGGGTAACCAGGCAGCCAACCAGCAGCATATGCTGCTCAGACTGTGACTGCCTTGATTCCATTTGCAGAGACTGTGCAAGGCACACATCCCACCTGCGTCCAAACACCTAAGGTACTACTGCACCAGACTTGACTGAACTTCTAAATCTTGAAGACATTCACTTTATCTGTTTCACAAATAGGTAAAAGTTTTGGACTGGTATTGATGTTTTAGTAAGAGAGCTCAGAGGAAAAGATGAGAAGTAAGGGTAAGATTATGCAAAGTGTTCCATCTGCATTGACTTAATAGGCATTCAACGCCCCCAGGATTTGCACGATAAAGACAAAGCCTTCACTCCAAAGGCCATAGTCCAGACTTAGGCCTCCACTTCACATGAAACTCAAAGTGATTACAGGCTACTGAGCAGCATAGACACAGTCCCTGGCTTATTATGTACAAAGATCACTCTGTCTGCACAGTGGAAAAATAGTTATGGAGGCACAAAGAATGGGAAGATGTAAAAACATCAATAGCTACTATAGGAACATACAAAACAATTTGAACCTTAAAGTTAACTCAACTGCTGCCTTGGTTCATGACAGTGAATGTGGGGAGGCTGTAGGGGAATTAGGAGGTAGTGGGGAGGGGAGATAAAACCCAGATATCCCTATGTATTTTGGTTTCATCGTGCTCATTTATCCTTACTTCTTTGCGCTCCCCAGCGTTTGCTACCATTATGTGATGCTCCTCACAGCTCTCATTACCCTTAATATGCCAAGCCCATCCCTGAGCTGAGAATTTGTCCCTCTTATTCTTCCCACCTGAAAATCCTTTCCTCTGCTTAATTAAACTCCTTCTATCTTTAATTTCCTGATCAAGCACTATTACATAATGAAATCTTACATATCTGCTGTATCCTCAGAATAGACCCCTCAAAAAGAAATGGGTAATGTATGCCAGCTTAAATTTTCAACGTGAAAAAATAGAATATTCTCATTTCATTCAAGAGCCTAGAAATACTAATAATTAAGCATTAACGGAAAGATTTGTGAAGTCCCTCAGTAGACTTTTTCAGAAAGCTTAAGGCATTTATTCCTCAATTCATTTGATTTTTAATGAGAGTGTATGTATGCATAACAGGGATACAAAAGCACATGAAATATTGCTCCTGTCCAAAATGTGTGTCAGTGTAAAGAAACAGAAGTTTGACTAGAGAAATGCAAGGCTTCCCAAAAATTGCTCTAAACTAGGCACATAGAGATAACAAGGGTTAGTTAGAAAGAATTTGTCAAATGGCCTCTCTTATGTCCTACTTTAATGAACCTGGTATGGAATCCAAGAGGGGAAAGCTCCAACCCCAAAGCTCTATGACTCCATGGACTTATTATAGATTGAATGTAAGACTGAGATGAATCTTCAAAGCTTGAATGGAAAGAGACTGAGACACCACCTGCCACAGACAGCCCAAACTGTAACACACCAGCTGAGCTATAGAGAGTGGCAGCAGGGACTGCAGCCTGCTACACCCAGCACCGTGATGAACTGCACTGTCAGCCAGGGCTCAGTTGAGGACTTTACTACAGCTGGACTTCCCAGCAGAGGCGGGGGAGTTCAGGTTGCCCAGATCCAAAGGAAGTGTTGGCTGATTGAAACTCTTACTGAGAGACTGTTAGGGATGGAAAGGAAGGAAAAAAAGATTCAGACCTTTGAGGCCAGAAGAATTAGCAATTCCAGAGCTCAGAGAATGTCTGTCCAACTTCATAGCTGGGTAATCAGTGCAGGTAGCTGCTGTGGATTGAAGGTGGTATTATTCTCTTTGGGGGGACATGGTGAACTTTTCTGAGCATTGTTTTATCTCTATAAACCAGAGCAATTCATATTCTTCCAAATAATAATTTAAGTAAGAAATATAAGTGGGTACTGATCCACAGATCCTTCCTTTTTCTCCACTAAGTGAAGCAATCCCAGACAAGGGTTAGGCCAATCTACACAATGATTCCACATACACATAGGATACCTGTGTATTTCACATCTGTCTTATCTTATTTCTGTCTGCTTTCCACAGAGAAGCCATGGTGATCCTTATATAAGTCAGATACTATTTTAGTCAGCTTTTTCGCTACTGTCTAAACAACCTGACAAGAACAATTTTAGGTGGAAAAGGTTTATTTAGTGGCTCAGGGTTTTGGAGGTCTTAGTTCTTGGAAGGCCGGTTTCATTCTTTAGTGCTCTAGGTGAAGCTAAGCATCATGGTGGAGGTATGGCTCCAGAGAGCAAAGAGCTCAAGTTCTCACATCTCACCACCATGCTAGACATAGAATGTATACCCCAAAGGCACACTCCCAGTGACCCACCTCCTCGGCCACACCCTACCAGCCTACAGATGCCAGCTAATCCCTATGAGGGATTAGCTCATAGATTGGGTTAAGGCTTTCATAACCCACTCATTTCCCCTCAGCCTTCCTGCATTACCACAAGTGAGCTTTTGGGTGACATCTCATTCAAGCCATAACACAGCCTATCTTTCCTCTACTCATAATGCCCCAGTGCTTCCAATTTCAGAAGGCAATGCCCTTAGGGAAGCTCCCCAGCCCACCCAGCTTTGCTGCATGTTCACTTCACCTCTGGTTACTTTCCCCTTAGCTCCTAATCAGTATGCAATGAATGACTCTTCCTCAAGACTAGGCGAGGTAACACTCCAGGCCTTCGAGCTTCCTGTTTGCTTTGCCTGATATGTTCTTCCCCAAGCTGTCCTTGTGACTCAATCACTTATCTTCTGTAAGCATTTTCTCTCACGTGACATTCTCAGTAAATTCTTCCTTGACAATCCATTAAAAAGAAAACATAATAAATATAAAACAAACTCCAACCTCTCCTCCAAAAAGTATTTCCCAATTCTTTCTTTTATTTTTTTCAGAGTCATGCTATATAACAACTTGTGTATTGTTTTTCATCTGTATCCCTCTACTAGAATTTAGGCTCTGGGAAGGTAGTGATCTTTGTCTTTTTGTCTTTCTGCTGCACTCCCAATATCTAGAACAATACCTCGAAAACATTTAATAAGTTAAAAATATGATCATATTGGGAAACTTGTATATCTTTCTCATGCTCTACAGTGTCTCACACAAAGATGGACCGAGACACATCATAATTGCATATGTACCTTGCCTGATCAGATAATATTCTTTAGTCATGTTTCTATCTATTCAGTTTCTCAAATAAAAAGACTCTGACTTTGCTTTGAAAACATTGTATTAAAATTTAAATACTTATCTACCTTTTCATAATTTTTATTTGCATAACTTGGAAATAAAATTGGGATCCAAATGGACATAGTCTTTCAAACCTACAGGGTTATTTTGGAAGTTGCTACCTTCTTATTATTAATAGAACTTAAAGAATAAGAGAACTGGAAATAGCACAGTGGAGGAGAAGCACAGAAAGCACTTGCTCTATCATGCCCTCATTTATTGCTTTTCTCTTTTATAAAATAAGAGGAGTAGGCTCAGAACTAGATAACACTTATTTAATTACCACCATGAGTATTAGGGCCTACTGTATGCATTCTTCCATTTATTCTTGCAATACCTCTACTTAGTAGATACGATGAATAACATTTTTTTTAAAGAGAGAGGGACAGTGAGAGACAGAGAGAGAAAGAGAGAATCAATTTTATTTTAATTTTTCATTCGGCCTTTGTTGCTCCAACACTTCTTTGTGTATGTGGTGCTGGGGTACAAACCCACATTCCTGTGCATGAGAGGCATGTGCCAAAACCACTGAGTCACCGCTCCAACCCTATGAATAACAATTTAAAATGGAAAAAACTCCTAATATGACCCAGGACTTACAGTAGTTGTGTAGATCCTCATCTAGCAGACTATCAGAGCAGGGGTTGTCAAATTATGGCCATTGGGCCAAATACCGCCCCCCACCTGTTATGTTAAGTTAAATGTGTTCTAACATACCACACACAATTTTTGTGTATAATTGATAGCTATTTTTAGCATCACAGTGATAGCTGAATAGCTGCAACAAAGGAAGTCTAGCCTCCAACATCAACACTATTTACCACCTGGCTCTCTTCAGAAAAAGTTATCTAAATCCAGACTTGAAGTTGTATGAGGGCAGGGACTTTGTGCCTTATGATCCCTGCTGCATTGCCAGTTCCTAGAATAATACCTATGATAGAGTAAGTAGGTGCTGAGTAAAGTCTTATTTTAAGGATTAAATCAACAAGCCAATATCTGACAATACAAGATAAATTCTTCAAGATAGTTCTTTTTATCCCATAGGCATTATTCCTACTAAGTTCCAACATTGTTTTCTATAAAGATTTCCTTAAACCAATTCCTATTGAATTAAGGAGGAACTTTCCACCAAAACATAGTTAAAGGTGAATATGTATATGGCTGTTTCATCTTCAACCTCAATCTTAATACTTATTAACAAGGGCCAGGGTATTTTTCTAACTTTGATGAATTTCTCATACTCCCCCATATTTTTACATTCTATTGTTCTTGTGAAAATAAGATGAAAGGCAGAAAGGGATTTCCATATTCATTCTCTATTGATGGTGTCCTAATCCACCCACCTCACATTTCCAATGATAGGATTTTTCTATTGAGGAGTATTATTTATTTATATAAAGTAATGAGTTTATTTATAAATGTTGATTATTTTATAACTCTTGAGATGATATGAAAATCTAGCTGGGTTACTTCTACCTTCTTTATTCCTAAAAACAATAGGTGCTATACAATTCATCTGATAGTTTTGCTGATGATTCCCCAGACTGAACGGTATCTATTTCTCTTGCACACAGATGCAATAAACAGTATAGATTATTTAAAGTATTGTTTAATTTTAGTGCAGGTTATAGATAATATAAGTTCACTCATTTCCTGGTTGTACAAGATGATTTTTTTAAAACTTCATATTCAGGATCCTAAACTATCTCTAAACATTTATTGAAATGGCCTACCCATCAAAAGGTGAGGTCAGTGAAAATAAGCAGTGTTTCATTTGGTACCTTCGAAAGGCAGTGGAGGTTGTTGTTTTTATTAATCTAGTATCCATCCCTTTTTCCCCCTGGAAATAGCACTCTAGTTTTCATGGGGAAAGTGTTCCTTCTCTATTCCTACTCTGTGCCATTTCTCTAGGCTTGATGCTGCATTAATCTTCAGGAATCAATCTCTCAATCAACTCTCATCAATCTTAGGACTTATGACTACAATGACTGGCCAGTGGTGAAAACATGACCTTTATTGCACCATGGAATGGCAACTCTTAAATTTTTGTTTCACTCACTCTTTGAGTTGCAAAATTCTGACAACTCTGTAAATTAACATTTTACATGTTTCTTTCTGAGAGACAGAGGGTAAGGGTATATACTTTTTGAGAAAAAAACTAACTCAGAAGAGTAGGTCCAATGGATGGGGGAAAAGCAGATGAATTCTAATAATCTAGTTAGAGTTGCTGTAACTAGGTGTGTCTGAAGTTATTTCCCTAGACTATTTTTGTAATGCAGTCAATTTCTTATTTTAGTTAAGGCAAGTTGATCTGGATCTACCTCTCACAACCAAAAGAGATTTCACCAATTTAGAACACAGATTCATTTGAGGATTTTCTGTTCTGAAAAGTTCAAATGTTTAAAAAGTCATGATGCTAGAATTGAACAAGAACTAAATTTTGAGTCAGAAAACCTCATTTCACAATTGTGTCTTTTCAATTATTTGAGTTTATTGAACTCTTCTATGAGAAAGATTTAATATGTGTGCTGACCTACATTATAGAGTTGCTGTGAAAATCAAACTAGACAATTAATGTGAAAATTCTCCAGAAATTGAAAGTGTTGTATAAAAGTAATGGTATATGGAATTTTATTAAAAACATAACAGATCATTGTGTTTCATGAAAAGATGAATTACCAAAAACCCTTTTATTGTAAGTCCTTACAAAAGTACCAGTTGTCTCATCATCAATTGTATGAATTTGACTTACGTCACAAGTTTTTAAAGTTTTGTTACATGGAAAGAAAGCCTGGGGGATTTTCAGGATTGGATCCATATGAAAACTTCATTCACTCGTTAACTCAGAAAAAATATATATAAGTATCAACTACTAAGTCAGGTACTACAAAACGGTCCAGGGATCCAGAGAGCAAAAATAGTCCAGGTGCAACTGAGGAGATAGATCAATCTATCAGTAAATCAAATATGGTAATATAATTGCTATGATAGAAGTAAGAAACAAAGAGAAGGAATCCACTATGGATGCTTAAAAGAATTGGGGAATATTTCATTAGGAGCTTGACTTTTGAGTTAATCTCAGGGGCTAAAACATGGTTCTCTAGGGAAATAGTAGTGAATAATATTCTGCAAATTTTAGATCGAGAGGTAGCTGTGGAGATCAAAAAATCCTTGAGCAATAGGTATTTGTACACTTCTTCAGGTTTTCTCTTTTCTCTGTTTCTACATCTGATTAAAAAGAAGGAAGATTGGATGATATATGTATATGCCCCAGATAAAATAGCTCTGAATATTCTGAAACTTCATGTTACAGCTACAAGACTCTGCATGTTAAAATAATTAGTTGCCTTAATGGACATTAATGTAAAAAAAGAATGAATATAAATGTAGAATACAAGAATGACTTCAGGCACACACTGCAGTATAAAACTTTGTGTATACACTGCAATTTAAAACTGCTACCTATCTCAAAATTATTTTCTTCCAAAATAGTTTCATATTTCTCCACAGATTATATTTTTATGATTGCAGACCAAAGCTCACAAGAAGGACTGGTTTAATCTGAGGACCCATCAGGTTTCTGAAGGTAATCTGTGCTTTGTCTTCTTTTATAAACAGGAGAAAGAATAGTAATTGCCTACTATCCAAGAAGTTATGCAACTGTGTCCTGACATCATAGACATTTTCATATTGGTCGTGAAAAGTCACATAACTATCAGGAAAAATGAGATTTTATTTTTTATCTGGCCCTAAAACTCTGTATGGTGTAACGTTCCTTACACTGAGGAACACCAACCTGGAGTAATTTGCTATTTGGGAGGGAAGGGGAGATGCTGGGGACTGAAATAGAGCAAGTTAAACTCCATGCTTTTATAATTATGTCATTACATATTCTAATGTCATGGATATCTAAAAAAGAACCAGTAAAATATATAATAAATGTGTGCTATTAACAGCTGTCATAGATGAGACTCAGTTTATTTCTTCACATATCACTTGGGAAAATCTTCCTAAACTGGGAATCAGCACATTCAATCAGATGCCTTGACATGTTATAAACTTTCCAAGGATTTTTTTGCTCTAAATTACCAGCTGTCTATACTTAGTGAAGTACCCCGAGGATCTTAGCAAGTTTCATACAGCAGATTTTCATCACCCAATGGCAACTCACTGAATAGTAATTTGACTAGTGTTACTCCTAATGGGCACTTGTAGAATTTACTCTGTAGAGGTAACAATAAGTATTGTAAAAACAAATATTGGGTTTATTACAGTGTTTGCCATGCATCATTCCAGTGACATTCAAATTTTGAGTCAGTATAGTTTAAATATCGTTAACCATCCCTCAACATTAAATGGTATGCTAACACTTTACTTTTTAAAAACTATAATCTCCAAACCATGAAAATTTGCAAAATATAATTTAGTAGATTTGCATTACAAAAGTTATCTCCTAATGAAGTCTTTCAGTTAATATCTTTTCAATAAAGCGAATTCCACTTAAAATCTTATTGTGAGAAAGTTATTTAGGGAGAGCTTCCACGGCATAAGAAGATGAATAATACTGATATTTATTAGGAGTGTCAGGCACTGGTGAAACACTCTGTATTAATTCATCTAATATTAACCTGTTTTTCAGGTGAGAAAAGTGAGCCCATACCCGGGCTTACATAATTCCCAAAGCACACAGAAGTGAATGGTAGTGCTTTGAGTTGAACCCAGGCAGTCTGTCTGTTCCCAGAGTTTCTTGTCACCCTATCTTAATATAGAGATTTATGTTTACTGACTTTAGAATTGCAAGGATCAGGACCTCCTGACTTAATGATTCTTCCTTAAGTATATACTGCTTAATAAATGACTATACTTGAATTGAAGTAGTCTTACTTTTAATGTTATATATATCACAATGGTAAAATTAAAAATTGTAGGAAAAAAACCCCATACTATCTCTCATTTGCATATATTTTATGTTTGTATGTATTTTGCTTGTTTTTAAGTGAATTATTTATCTGTATTAATTGACCTGAGTTTAAAGGACCATTACTACATCTAATTAACTTCACATGATTTTCCTCTTTCAGAAAATCAAGAGTCTAGTTTATTTTTGTTTGTTTACAGGGCATAACCAAAAGCATGTCTCACATGGTGGTATGACTTGGATACAATTTGTCCTTCAAAGTTTAATGAGGTGGAGACTTGGTCCTCAGTGTGGTGGTAGGACCAGTTCTCCTGGGATTCCTGGTTAGTTTTAGTGAGAGCAAGTTGCTATGAGGGAAATCCTGACCCCTGAGTCACTCTCTGGCTTCCTGTCCCAAGAGGTAATATCTGTCTTGCTCACACTCTGACTTTTGCAATGCCATCTGCCATTAGGCACTCATCTGAGAACAAACCAGTGGGCTGCCTGATCTTGAACTTCTGGTCTCCAAAGCTGTAAGGTAGGCAAACCTTGTCTTTTCTTTTTTTTCCAAAGCAGAGAATAAGCTGGGCACAGCAGTGCATGCCTGTAATCCCAGCAAGTGCAGAGGCTGAGGCAGGAGGCTCACAAATTCAAAGATATCTTCAGGAAATTAGCATGGCCTCAGCATCTTAGTGAGACCCTGTCTCAAACAAAAAATAAATAAATAAAATGTTTTTTTTAAAAAAAGGCTGAGAATGTGGCTCAGTTGTAAACCACAGTGCCTGTGGTTTCAATCTCTAGTACCACCACCTCCCTCCCAAAAAAGACAGGAAGTAGAAATTCAAAACTGACTTAATGCTAATGAGTTGAGCAATCATTGGTAAGTATATGTACGTAGTTCAAGACTCAGGAAACTTGTTATTTAGAAAATAAGCAACTTTGGCTAAGTTTTTTTTTTCCTAAGAAAAACACTTCTACCTCCAAGTACAGACTTCTGTATGGATATTTTGGCTGTCTCACACGTGGAGAAACTGAACCCATGTCAGTAGCTCGGTTGTATGAGCCGGACTGCCAAAGATCCACAGCAGCAGCAAGGGCATTCAGGTGATCCTGCCAAGCTACTACCATTTCAGTTCCGCAAAGCACTTCTTAACTGGTTGAAATGCTTTTAGAGAGATCCACAAGAAACATTTTACGTAAAGTGCAGAAGCTTTTGGTCTTATCTTCCTGCTCACCACTCTAGCATTCAAGTCCTACTTGTGCCAAAAACTGGAGTGGTTTTTTTTTTTTTTTTTTCCTGTATCTACTCAGCTAGAAACCAAAAAAATGAAAACAGAAAACAGACAATTCTCTAAACAAAGAAAAGCAACCTCTGGACTCCTAGAAGAAAAAGCCTCATTCATGGCATAGTAAACAGGAAAACATATTTTTTAAATATACCTTCCATTTATTCTAATGGAGTCAAAAGTTCCTGATCTTGGATTTTAGTGATTAAATAATCCAAGCACTTTTTTTTAAAAGTTGGGAACATGAGGCCCCAAAGTTAAGGAAATTGCTCAAAGTCATGTACTTATTTAATATGAGTCAAGTTTTGACAATGGAGCTCCTGTTCCTCTTTAGGATGTCCTACGATGATGGCCCTGCTGCCATGAACACATGCTCATGCTACACAAGGAGAGGGATCAACATACTTTTCTACTATGACTCAGGTGATTTTATCATCTCTGCAATAGCATCACTAAAGAAAAATCAACAACACTGTCTTAAAATTACATGTTTGATCAAAATAAATAGAGTAGGTACTGTTGAGCAGAGAGAGAAAAATGGCAGTGTTGTTCAATGGAAGCTTATTATCTAGAGAAATAAACATTCATCTTAGCGGGGGAAGCTCTCAGGACTCATCCAAGAGAAGAGGAGGATGAATTTCAGGTTTAATGTGGCTATTCAAAAAAGTATGGTCAATTATTCTTAAAAGCATAGTCTGCTTAGATGGGGCATTTTTTAAAATGCTTCATTAGTTCCATTTATCATCAGGAATAAAATAATGCCTACAATATATTGTTATTATAGCAATCCTTAATTTTTGTGTGTGCAGATGTAAGGAAAAGGTCACGAGAAGACCCACTCATTATGTATAACCTTCCCTCCCCCACCTATTTTTGTCTGTCTTTATGCTTCATTGATTGATATATATATGTTTTTATTTTCGGTAGTGTTAACAGACAAGTTGATGATGCACATGAACTTCCAGGCCACAACTTTTGTATATATATGTCTTAAATTCTTAGGTTGTTAAATATGGTTATGATTGTATAAATAAAAGTATCTCTTTCTGATAGAATAAGTAAAAGGAATACATCTAATATAAAATATACGGATGATATGTTAATATATTTATATATATGATACCAATATATAGACATGTTGACATAAAAATATATTATCTGTTATATTATTGATATGGACATAAAAAGTACCCATAGATACAGAAGAAACAAAAGCTCAGAGTCCAAATGATCTTCCTAAAATTATTTTTCAAAGTTGAATTAAAGGAATATGTTCCTTAATGTAAATATAAATACAAGTATACCAACATTTTTTTTATTCGGCTAAGCCCAGGTAAGAAGACTGTTCAAAAAGATTAAATATTACATTTTTAAAAATATTATATTTATAAGTACTTAAAGCATGCCCCAGACTGGGGACACAGCTCAGTGGTAGAGCATTTGCCTAGCATGTGCAATGCTTTGGATTTGATCTCCAGCATTGAAAAAAAACAAAACAAAACAAAAGAAAAACCCTTAGAATATTTAAAGAATAAGGATCCTACAGAGTATGCTCTCTCTTTCAAGGCAAATTGAAGTTAAATGAAAAAATCAATAATGGAAGGGAATTTTGGAAGTCCACAAATATGTAGAAGCTAAATAATGCATTTTTAAACAACAATTGAATCAAAGAGAAGTCAGGAACAAATCGGAAAATATCCTGTTATAGGTCAAAATGTAAACACAAATACCAGAGCTCATGGACAAAAGATAATATGTTCAGAGGGAAGGTTAGAGGTATGAATGCTTTTTATTAAAAAAAAAAAACTCAAATTAAGAGCCTGACTTAAAACTGAAAAAGTAGGGTGGGGAGAAAGTACTACCCAAAGTAAGAAGAAGGGAAATATTAAAATTGGAGAGGTAGATGATGGAAAATAATAATAAAAATAAATGAATCAAAAGGCTGATTCTTTGAAACAATTAACAAAATTGATGAACATTTAGTTAAATAAGCAAAACGGAACAGAAAACTCAAATCAACTGAATGAGGAATAAAAGATGAACATTATTGTCAGCATTACAGAAATAATAAAAAAATGAGGAAACACCATGAACAACTACAAATTAAAATGCTGAGATGAAGTGGGTGAATTTGTGGAAAAACAGGAATGTAAGACCTGTAACAACTAAAGGACTGAATCAACAAATTTACAATTTTATGTCCAGAAGAACACAAGACCATATGGCTGGAGAATTCTACTAAATATTGGAGGAAGAATTAATAACAACTCTTATTTTGTCAATATTATCTCAATTGATAAGAAACTCTTGAAATAATACTAGGAGAGAGAACATTTTGCATTTCATTTGCATTTCCAGTTTTACCCAAAACCTGGAAAAGATATTCCAGAAAATCAACAGGCCTCTATGCTTTCTGAATAAAGATTTTTAAATTATCAACAAAAGGCCAGCAAATTAAATCTAGTAACATACAAAAGGATTTATACCTGCACACTATATGAAATGTCTAGATAGGAAATATATAGAGAAAGATTAGTGGTTACTTAGGGCTAGGAAATTATGGCTAATTGGTACAAAAATTCCTTAAGAAAATTAAGAAATTAAATGTTGATTGCAACTCAGAAAAAAATAGAGGCTTACACATTTTAAATGATTGAATTTTATGCTATGTAAATTATATTTAATTAATGACATTAAGACAGTACATCTGTAAACAGCAAAGAAATCTAGTAACCTGTTTAGTCTTCAACGAGCAATGTTAAAAAAGGGATCCGTGAGATTTTAGATCTATCTCTAAATGTTCATTCTCTTCTGATTTATCTGTTTTCTTTGGAGAATATTTTATCAGTATTTTACCAATATGATTATGAACTAACCATTTGATTGGAGTTATTTTTGCTTAAAACAGTGAGTGCTTTGTTGCCAATAGCTAACTATAAGGGAAATGTCATGCTCTTGAGAAACATACTATTGTTAAAATATTGTTTTATAAAAGATTTAATGATATCCCTGTATTCTTGTCACCCTCATTCCCTTGTAATCTGCTATTTTTTAAAACTATGAGAGTACTGAAGGATGGGTGGACTTATACCTGGTAATATTTTTTCCAAGCATTTCTCCTTTTGCATTGAGAGTAAGACTTCCTGACATCTTGAAACTTTAGAGAAGACATTTCTGTCCATCATTAGAACTCAGTTTACCTCAAGGAACTAAAAGTGGGTTATCTGAATGGAAAAAATGGGAGAAGGAACTCATGTTCTCCGCTGGTTCTGCCTTTGGAACTTGCCTGCCCTGACAGTATATGTTTATCTTTTGAACCTTATTCAATAGGGCAAACAGATCCAGTCAGACCTTAAGTTAATCATCTATATACATATCTGAATACTCATCACTCTCCTTGCCTAAAATTGAGGTTCGATATATGAAGCAAAATATTTTCCTTTATCTTTCCAGGTATATGTCTAACATATATGATACTTTATGAGTGAGCTTGTCCAAAGACTAGGTTTCAGGTAAAAAGCAGAGTAGAGAAAATTTTCTAAAATCCAAAGTTTTCTTGTCCAATCTTTATCAGTAGTAAAGCCAATATTTGATTCCTATTTTAATTTTCAAAGGTTTCCAAAATGGGAGTGGTAAAGTGGGTGTTATTCAGAATCTTCTTAAGTGGGAGTGGTGTGTCAGAAGTAGCTCTGAGCCCTGCTTGTCTGGTGCACGGGAAGGTCATCTGTCATGTGTATCACAGCAACAATGGCAGAGTTCAACTGACTCAATCACTGTGTATACTTGAAAAATAAGTTTTTTTTTTTTTTTGTTCTTGACACCAAGTGATGACTTCATGCCCTAAAATATAGCTTATCTGGATCATAAGAGAACTATACTGCTCCCAAATTGCATACCCCATAACTATCACGCAGGGCTTCAGGTGATTGACTTTGTAGGAAACACAGTATTCACTAGTTCCAGATGGCAGCAGCCTGGCACCCAGCTTCTGTGTCCATCCTCACTCCTAACTGTCCCTGCTCTCCAAGGATAGGCATCCATCTGTCCACAATTATTTAACTAGAGCTCTGCCTGGAGGCAGGAAGCTGGGCAACGCATCCAGCCTTATGTAATACACCCAAAGTAAACTTCCACCCTATTTGTTTCAGTGCAAGCTTTGAGATTTCCCAAGAGAGAAAGGCAAGGTGAGAGGGGCAGTGATGAGGTGCCTATTTCCTGTGCACTTAATATTCCATGCTTGAATTGTTCAACTGTCCTTAGTCTCTTTTACTTGAGCCCTAATTTCATTTCATACTCCCATGACAGGAAAAAGACCCATTCTATCACCTTTACCCAGGCACATTCTTTTTTAGCAGACACTGTTTCCTCTAGAATTCATCAAAATCAGGTATGAGTCTCTCCTTTAAATGTCCCTTTGCACCCCTTTGTATTGGTGACATTGGACTTTGATGTGTAATTGAAATAAATAGTGCAGAACTGTATTCTGGGCATATTTCTTTTTCTCTGTGCAGGCCAACTCACTTTATCTGCAAAATTCAAACTGCACAGAGATGAATATTAATGGCCGTATTAGTATGTAAAGGTGGCATTGAGATTGATTCATGGTAACTGCTCTAACTAGGAAGTGTCGAATTACCTATATCTTTGATAATGCCATATTTTCGGTACCTAACATGACACTCATGAGACTCATATCTTTTATTCTTATTCTATGGGCATATGATTTCTTGTCATTGAGAGGATACTTGGGGGGAAAATGTCTACCCAATGGCAGAAGAAACCAATGTCCACCTCTTAATTAGCCAGCCTGCAGATTCCCTCCAATTCAGCATATAAATCATCAATTCAGGGTTATAAGAAATGTGAAGAAAATCATTAACTCTAACCCTCCTGATGCACAGAATTAATTAACCATACAGCAAGTTTAATTTAAATTAATATTGTCTATAAGTTTATTGTAGCAATTTATTAAACAGAATGATGCAATTATAAAACATAGGAAATTCTATGAATCAAAACAATGGTTATTATAAATATTTGACTGGGATCTTGGATTCAATTAAAAAGTTGGAGATCTGAAAGACAAAAATTGAGGAAAGCTAGAACACAGAACAAAAAATAGAGATAAAGATATAGAAGAGGTTCAAGTGGAAGAACTACAGATTTAAGAGCTTCAAAGGGTATGTACATGGAGTTTCACAATGAAAAATATAGGCGACAGAGGGAAAAGGTAATAGAAGACAGAAACTTCCTATGCTAAAGAAAAGTGTCCACCTTCTAATTGAAATATTCTTACTAGGGTCTAATAGCATCAATAAAGCAGATTATACCCAGATTTAGGTTGGGAACAGTTTAGTTTATTTTTTTTTAAGAGAGAGAAAGGGATATAAGGAGGTGGGGGGAGAGAGAAGGAGAGAATCAACTTTATTTTCTCTTTTGGGTCTTGTTTTCTGTCACTTAGTAGTGTATGAGATGCTAGGATTTGAACCTGGGTACTCGCATATTCCAGGCAAGCGCTGTAACTGCTGAGCCACTGCTCCAGCCCTACAGTTTCATTTTGAAAAGATAATTTTAACAGTTTTAAAAGTAAGTATGTGAAAATTTAGAAGGATGAAAGTTCTTGTGACCTTATAGAGAAAAAGGAAGATGGAGAGAGGAGGAGAGTGAGGATGAGGAGGAAGGACAGGAAGAGCGAGGGGAGGAGGGAAAGGAGGAGGAAGGAAGAAGGGAGGAAGGAAGGAAAGAAATGTTACCATCTTTAAAGCCCTAAAAAGATATTTCTTATTTTAGACAGCAAGACACTGTCTTCAAAATTGAAAAGATAATTTAAAACCATAAATCCTACATCTAGTCAAAATGAGGGCACTTTAAAAAGTCAATGCTCAGAATGTATAGTTTCTCTGCGTCAGTCTGAAAAAAAAGTTACTTGAAGATTTACATGCAAATTCAGAAAATTATTAAAAATTACTACAAAATAAATACCATGTTGATAAATAGGGAGCATAAATCAATTTATATGATTCTAAAAGAAGGAAGAATATTATAGAAATCCATGAAGACAATAAGATGGAAGTACACCCATTACACAAATATAAAATTAAGAACTAAAATGTCACTGTACAATGAGAGTTGGTGTTTACATTAAAAAGAGAAACTCTCACAATCAACTAAATTTCTTACTACTGGAATTAGGATATGTAGAGGAGTACATTTATATCATTTATCTTTGCAACCCAAGTTCTTAAATAGCAGGTATCTATGGGAAGCTCACAGGCATTTCTCAGATCAGCTTATCTAAATCAAACTTTCCCTTCCATGTTCATTCCCTTCGGTATACCATCACATCTGGGCTGGGAAACAGATGAGAGTTACCTTAAGTTCTTTAATATTATCCACCAGAGAATCACCAGATATGATCATAAACCTACTCTTCAATGAATCAGTGATCTATCTGCATTTTCCTAGCTTGGGCACTAATTATTAATTAAAGCACTGCTCCTTGAGCATGTTAATTTATCTCCCTCACCCCCCTATATAATGGGTCTCCCTCTACAACTCCATTTATATGCAAAGATTTGATCTTGTGTATTTTGAAATTTCCTATGGCATTTTATTGTGAAATCACTAATTTTCTTTTGGTATCTGTATGCTTTTTTTTCGACAGAAATATAACTCACAATTCTCACCTGTCCATGTGATTGAATAGAATAAAAATTATCCTTTTTATTTCTTTGTGCAGATAGATGTTGTCATGTTCTGGATAAAAGAATGTAAATAGAGGTGGTTTGTGCAACTTCCTGGATATGCATTTAAAGGTCAGAGAGTGCTTTCTCCTTTATTTGTTTCTCAGAGGCTAGAAGGGAAATATTATCACTGGAACGTAAATATCCATACTACATAAAATGTTGTTGTGAGCCACATTTTGAGGATAACAATCTGGGTCCTTGATAAATACAGAACCTTCATCACTAGCCACACATTGCCGATGTTTGAACATACAACCAATTAATTACTATCATTACATTATATTTCTGGGCTTTCTGTCATTCATGTAAATATTTGAAACAGCCTGTATACTTACTGAATAAAATTCAGACTCTGTCTAAAATCTGGCTTTCTGACACTGTCTACTGGCACATTCAGTTCCATAAAGAATACCATCTGGCAAACCCTTTCTGTTCCTTATCCTTTCCATCCTCCATAAGACTTTACTATTCTTTCTGCAATCTTCTTTGTCTACTTCCTCTCTAAGCCCTTGGTTCTTCCAAAAGCTATCAAATGGGTAAATTGAGTAAAAATGAGATAATTTTTTACATCCAAATCATTTTCTTTCCAAGGCAATGATTTCAACAATCTACCTAAAAATTAAAGATTCCAGAATTCCAAATCACATTGGCAACCCTAAGGTCCTGTGGATATATATTCCATTGAACAATTACTATATTCTAGCATATTCCTTTTATGTGTCTAAAGAAATTAATTATCACAGGTGATTTTTTCCATTGTTTTGTTCATGTGGGCTACTATGATATCTCTCTCAGGAACTCTCTTCCTGAGAGTGAGAGTGGTTACAGTTAATGAGCAAATCTTTTGTAAATATAAACATAGGGAGATGAAAAAGAACCTAAATAAACAGATACACAAGGAAATTAACACACACACACAGACATACAAAATCTAAACATATTCAACTCTTCATATCTGTTTTCTCTAGATGTGGGAAAAATAGCCACTGATTATTTTTAGTGACTTTTTCCCCTCTGCATGTATATACACAGTGACTTATTTCGTAAGTGATCTCTTATTCAATATTGCAGTACTAACTTCCTGTTACTATTGAGTCCAAATTCAAAATTTGATGAATACATTGTAATTACATCCAATTTGAAAACCTCATGTAATTTATTTTAAAAATCTATCCCTTTCATTGGCACTCATGCGCGGCATCATTGTCCTTCTCAACTGCTGGAGCAGTGATTGTCAGCACTCAGGAATCTGTCAGTGGGCTTAAGGGTGCCCATCTCAATCAGAGGGGAAAATCACAAAGGGAAGCATTATGCCTCATTAAATGATATTACAGACACTGCCGTGCTCTAATCTGTAATTGAAAATAATTTCAAAGCCACACAAAGAATGGCCTCCTGTGAATTTTCTAACACCTTCAAATTCAGACTCAGTTTTAAGACACTTAATGATTACTTTATACAGCCAATCCATCCAGCCAGAAACCGTGCCTCTCTCCATTCTTAAAGCTGGAGCAGATACATTATAGACAAAGCAGAACCACCAGGGGAAAAAAGAAAGAAAGAAAATTGTGACTCACAAGGATCTATTTGGGAGTCTGAATTTTGGGGAAAATTTGCGCTATAGGATGATGTCCACCACACAAAGCCCTTACAATCAGGGATCCCTGTTGTGGGTCCTACAGAGCCAGGTCCCACCCACTTTGTTTTGTGACTCCCCTTCGACCTCTGGAGTTCTTTGTGCCAGGTGAAAGTTGAATCACATCCCTGACTCAGTGCGAAGCGTGGATTATGCCTGCAAAGGCTGTTGAGGATTGGAGCTGGACAAAAGACTTTCACTATCTCCGGCTGACAATCAAGTCCCTTTCAGCAACAATGCACTTTCATGGGAGGAAAAAGCTAAAAAAAGGAAAGCAGCAAGACAATTGCAGCAGTCATTTCAATAGCTCCAAAATCTGCGGTGCTCAACTCGCCCTCAAAAACATCAGTTCTATTTTCCTCCTGGAACTGGTTAGAGGCCTCACTGGAACGAACTCCAGTCACCACAATTTTGCTTTTTTTTCCTATCTTATAATATTTGAGCAAATACTTTATTACATCAGACGCTGCTGCATATTAATAATATATGGCTTCTCCACCATTAGGAACTAATATCTGAAGGGAATGGAGAAATGGAGGAATGGTGGTATAAGGAAAGGACTATTCTTGAAATTAAAATCTGATCATGATACAAATAAGAAGGAAAAGAGATGACAATGCTGCAATCGAACATATGATGAGCATTAATAAGAAAATGGAAGAGGCAAAGGGATAGGACTTTGATGAAATTTATTAAGTAGTATCTAGAGAATGAAAATCTGGATTAATCGAGACAATATTCTGGGTGATTTGGAGGAAACTTGTTGTATTATTTTATCTTGCAAATCAACCAAAGCCTGAAGAAAGTACATACTCTTCCGTTCACAACCACACCACCATTTAAATAAATTAGCCACAAGCCTCTATAAGTAACAAGTTCGCTAAAATTGTATTGCCTTTGAAAGCTGTGATGGAATAAAATCTCTAGACCCTTCCAAAGACAGGGGTGTTCTAAAATGGTGTTCCCTGAGGGCTTTGTAATGTTTTTCTGCTGGACTCCAGGACCTAAGACACTATGAGACACGTGTTGGAGGCCTGAATATGAGTAAGTCATTGACTAGCCTAGTCAATGAACTAATGCAAAAGACCTCACTAGAGAAGCCATTATAATGGAATAGCACTAAAACAGCCAAGTGCATTTCCTTGAAACATGAAAAAAAGGATAAATAGCTGTTTCCAGTTCTATTCCACTAGTCACAAACCCAAATGCTATTTCCTAACTGAATATATGTGTGGAAAGCACCATATCCTGAAACAGTATTTTCCATTATTAAATGCCCAAGCCTAAAGTTTGAACTGATGGGCATATGTTTAAAAATCCAAAAGGTGCAAAAAGAAAAACAAATAAACTTCATTTACAAGAAGTGTCTGGTTATCCCTCAGGGTTAATCAGCTGGTTCAGTCATTATTGTTAAAGCTAGAAACAAATCAGAACCTCTCAATGAATGAACTTTAGTGAGGATCATGGAAAGAGTATGGGCTTTAAGTTCAGATCAATCTGACATCCAATGACAACTCTTCCACAAATAAATGGGACGCAGTCTAGCATAACCTAGCTTTGAATCTCAGCTCCTCCAGTTACTAACTGTGTGAACTTGGATAATATAGTTTATTTTCCAAAACCTTATTTTCTTCATCCATAAAATGGGGATAATAAATGAAACTATTTCAACAAGTTGTTACAATGATGAAATGAATTAGTCCAAGGGAAGTGTTCAGTATAGCATCTGACATATAGTAAGTGCTCAATAAATTACTAGAGGTAATATGTTTTGCTTCTCAAAACTGTTAGATAGCTCAATGAAATGATCCACTGAGATCAAATAGCTCAGTATATAAAACATATGATATTTGTACCCTCTCATTATACTGTAAAAATCTTCCTAAAATCTCTACTTATAGTCGTACAAAGGCCTTATGATGGGTGGAAATAATTATTTTAAAGTATATAACATGTGTGAAACCACCAATAAAAAAGGCACCTATGAAATAGAGTAATACCTGTAAATTGGACCTGAGTTTTTTTTAATAAGCACATATATGAAATATATAAAGAAGAAAAAAGAATGAAAGGAGGGAGCAATAAAGAGATGGAAGAAGGAGAATGAAGCATTGAAGATTAAGTGGGTCATTTTCTTGAATGTATTATCTTTCTCAATATTCTCAACTAAAAATAAACACTTTTCCTAAACAAGGAGGTGGCTATATTTTCAGTAAGTTGTTTGTAAATGATTCAAAATGAAATCTTCTTAACATTATACTCTATTGATGATACAAGTCTATGGAATCCATTGATTAATTATGGATGATGCTAATGAAGGATGAAGCTGACCCTTTTCATCCATAACTTGAGGTTCTTTAAAATCCTGTTTAGAACCAGTCATATACAATACCAGTTGCAAAGAAGGAAGGAGTGAGTCTAAGGCCACTTTATTAGGCTTATGTCTTTATTATTTGGGAAAGAATGGAAGCATAGACTTGTTTCTGAACTTCATAAACAACAGTCCAGATGACTTTATGTGACCTAAGTTAAAGGTATAGATTTTAGAGTCTTTGTTCTTTTCTTTTTTAGCATCTTATTTTCTTAAATTGAGAAAAGTCTATTATGTATTTATAGAGAACATATTGAATGTTAAAAGTAGATTAAAGATCTGTTAAAGATTGATCACTGAATGTTATTAATTATGGAACAGGCATCATGCCTTATGAATATGTTGGGGTAAGAAAGGTAATAGGATTTCTTGTCTCACAGACACTGTGAAAGATAATGGGAAGAGAAAAAAATCATACACTAAAATAAATATGTATTATGAAAATAGCAATTATTTCAGTAAGCAGATTTTTTTTTCTAATCATCAAACAACAGACTAAAACGGATGGAGAGCAGAAAGGAGAATTATTAACTTCCATATCTACAAAACCCAAATGTAAGGTAGATATTAGCTGGGATTAGGCCAAGGGTAACAAATAACAGGTTCAACTCTTTTTTTGCTCTGTCATTTTTCTCTCCAGAACCTCCTAAAGTTCTACGCCCAAACTCTTCTGGTATTAAAAAAACTGGTTGGAAGACATTCAAATCTCACATGATCCTTATCCAAGATGATTTTTTAAAATAAAGTATCTCATACCACGATCCCATGATCACTAATAAGATCTATGATTTATTAACTTTACCTGTTTCTTGTGTCCATCACTGATCATGAACTATGGCCAAGGTGGGAGACATACTGATCAACCCCAGAGCTCGGTGTGGATTAATTTTTTAAACTTCTGATGTACAATGGAGGAGAGGCATGTTCCTGTTGGGGTGCTATGTGTGTCTAAGTGTGTGTTTATAGAGGAGAGAAAATTATGGCAGCAGGGTGTTGTGACACCACTGAATGTGAGGAAGAAAAGTGGAAAATGTGGGTCGTAGATACTGAGCTCAATTTAAATGATGACAGAGAAAGTGATCTTCTCAAAGTTGGTAGGTAAAACACACACCGAGAAATTGATCTCTGAGTATTGTTTTTAAGGATGAGTAGAATCTAGTACTGTTATTTTGAACAACAGATTGAAAATAAGTTAAAGCACAGAAGAAATTTGTAGAAGTTCGGCCATTCATTTCAAGAACAGCTTGCCCTCAGCCCTGAAAAAAAAAAAAAGAACAGCTTCAAAATTTCCTAACATATGTGATAATGAACTTTAGACCATCAAAATGCTGGATGAGCAGAAGGTTACTTGATCAAATGTATTAGAACCACTGCATTCTATCTTTTCTTTGGAGATTCATATTTGAAATTAGCCTTTTAAATGCTTTAAAAAGTCTTATGGTAAAGAAATGGGATTAATCCACCATTACTAACCTTATTTGACCATATAATCTATTTGAGGAATATCTATAACACTCTGTAGAAGGAATGTTCTAGGCATTCCACTGAGCTTTCAATCCCTGTCTTTAAGTATTAGCAAGAAAAATATTCTAAAATCATTTTGCTAGTAGATAGAAAGCAGACAGCTGATAATTATTAAATGCCTACTATGTTACAGGCAATATGCAAGATTTATTACTGGTGCTTTTCCACTTAATCATTATAATATTTGTGTGTATTTACATGATTTCTATCCCTTAACATATTATAAGATATAGAGATATAAATTAACTTGAATACAATCGTGTAAGACTTCTGTAATATGATTTGGGTTTGAATACATCTCTTAATGATGATACCCATTTTTCTAGTGTAGAATACCAATTTATTGTTAAAATAAAAGATTTTTTTAATGATGCCTTCATCAAGAGAGTCTAAGTAATTTTTATTATATATAGCATTCCTTGATTCCTCATCCCCTTTTCCCCACACACTTTTGTCCCGTTTAGATTAAATCACAATGCTTTCAAGTCACGGGCTGGACGTGTCATGTTTAATTTACCAAATGAATATATGATCATTTACATTTTCATAAACTGTGCTTTTGTTTGATGAGGCATGAATATTTGAGTTGATTCATATGAGCTTCAATTTTCTTAAAAGGAAAAGGATGCAGCCGCAGTGCCATTACTGAGGAGAAAACATCTGTACATCATTCAGCACAATGGCAGCCCTGGCAGAGCTACTAGGATGGATTCCGATGTGGCCTTGGTGGAGATGGGTGGGGAGTAGGAGGACACTGTCAGAGGTGAAAATTTTCAGAGCAAGTTGTAAAGCTGTCTGCTTTTCCTCCACTATTTTAAAATCTCTTCCATCTCCTGCATCTTCCTTTAGCTTTTTCCTGTGTTCCTTTTGGGACTGATTTCTTTGTTTCAGTCATTATCACTCTGAACTGCCATATATTCCACTACCGAGAATGGGAGGGGTTGATAATTATGCTTCGTTATTTCATTACTACTAGTACCATGTCATTAACAAGTGAAAACTCAAAAAGCGTTTATGCAATTATGTAGGAAAGAAGAGGTAGCAGAGGGCAAAAAGAGCTTCCAGGACAATGGAAATTAGGCACAGTAGCCTGGGTACTGACTCTGCTATATTCCCCAGTAGATAATGTGGTCATACAAAGCCTCAATTTTTTTTTCAAGAGTTAAGAAAGCTGAATGTTTGTAAATATGTCCTTAAACAGAAAAGAGTCAAATGTTTGTCTAAAGCATGATAAATGGATAGTTATATAGAAAGAAATGTGCTCTCTTCAAAATTCCAGCAGAACTCTAAACATGCCCAGAAAATCATCTCTTGGAGTAACATACCCTGTGGAAAGCACAAAATAAGAGCTAAGCCAGGCCAGGACATTCCATACTGCAGTATAGATCCATCTCCCTCACATTTGAAATCACTGTTTTGTTTTGTGTTAATGCACGATGAAGATGTGAGAAAGTGGGAATTCCTAGAAGTTTACATTTGATGAGGTTGCGCACATTGGTGCTTGCAGGCATTGGACTTGACCTTCACACTAAGAGTTGCTGCATATCCTGGGAGCCCTCAGCTTGGGTTTAATTGGCAATGCAATTGGAGGTGATAAGAGTCTGCCCTTGCATATTGTAGCCACTTTGCTAATTTTTGTTTTGCATTTCGTTAGGTATGTCATGAACTGTATTAGAATTCTGCGAGATAAAGAAGCAATAAGATGAGGGCTGAAACAGTGGCTCAGCAGTTGCAGCACTTGCCTGGCATGTGCAAGTGCACAAGTTTGAACCCTAGCAATGAAAGCCACATGAAAAACTAAATAAAATTGATTCTCTCTCTCACTGCCCCTCTCTCTTAAAAAAAGAAGCAATAAGATGTATATGTAGAACTAAGTATAAATATAAACATTTTAAGAGAGAGACAGAGTGAGGGCAGTTGGTTAAATCTGTAATTTGTAGGATAAGAAATTCCTATAGGAATTGATGTTGCAGTCTTGAGTTCAAAGACAGCTTCACAACTAAAATCCTTCCTGGTCTGGCAGAATTTGATTAGTTTCTCTTAAGGCCTTCATCAGATTGGATGGGTTTAACTGAAATATGGGTGGGAATCTGTTTTAGTCAAGACTATTGATTTATATTTTGACCTCATCTAAAAATACATGCCTTCCCAGCAACAAGTAGACTTTGTGTTTCACAAGAAACTCTACACCATAGTTTAGAGAGGTTCACATGCAAAATTAACTTGCACAGAAACCAGTAGCTGAGGGTGTGTGTGTGTGTGTGTGTGTGTGTGTGTAAGAGAGCTCTTTGCATCCAGCAATTACCAGCTACAGTACATACGGTATATGCGTGGGCATGTTTTTTTAATCTTTTGAAATGGATGTGACATTATTACTCAATCCCAAACTCATATGTGAAACTAAGTATTTATTTAAGAGAATTATAAATATATTGTCCTACACCAGAGCAGACCCTGGCCCCAAACCATTGCCTGACTTCTGTGCTCATAGTCTATTGGAACTGAAGTAGGTTGTAGTAGGAGTGGGGAGAGGAAATTGCATAAAATACTGCGGGAACTTTCTCAAGTACACTTTCAGTTCACTTTGTCATTTTTATAAAGGTCTATAGTTTATTAGATTACCTTCTAATGCATAATGATTAAACTGAAGACAGAAGATTTTTAAAAATCTGACTATTCTTTTTTTGTCACAGACCCTTCCTATCTCTGAAATGAGAATGACAATACAATGTCATTCTACAGAACCATTAAATATGAAACAATATAGGTGCTTTTATGGTTTGGATATATGCAACCCAGTAAAGCTCATGAATGAGACAATACAGGAATGTTCCTAGGTGAAATGATTAGGCTGTGGGAGGTGTGACTTAATCAGTGGATTGCTCCTCGGATGTGGATGAACTGGGCTGTAACTGTAGGGAGGCAGGGTGTGGCTAGAGAAAGTAGGTCACTGGGGGTGTACCGTTGGGTTTTGTATTTTGTCTCTGATGAGCAGAATTCTCTCTCTGCTTCCTCTTTGCCTGGTCCTGAGCTGCTTTTCACCGCCATGCCCTTTCACTGTGATATTCCGCCTCACCCTGAGTTCAGGGTTATGGAGTGGGTAGAACATGGACTGAACCTCTGAAACTGTGAGCCAAAATAAACTTCCCTTCCTCTAAATTGTTCTTGTAAGATATTTTGGTCAAAGGGATATAAAAAGTGACTAAAACAGATACTTGTAATCTTTGGGAGAGAAGGAAAGCCATAAATATTACAGTTTATTTAAATTCTTCTCCTCTTAGGCAAACATCCTACAAAATGTTTTCTAATTTATTCTGTCCTGGGTTCAACTCAATTAATATGCATCAGAGAAGTTCACCCAGTGTTTCCACCATGAAACACAAAGTACAAAAAAGGATTGATGCTTTTTCATCTTGATCCTTTCAAATTCCTGCAATAATTCAGTGTGGTTCGGTTTTAAGGCTAGCACGATCTGATTTATCCAAGTCAAACAGTCCGTTCTGCTCACACATTACTTTCATTTTCTTCAGCTTGTTCCATTAATTTTCTGGGATTCAACTGTGAAAGGAGGAGCTTGAGCTGGGAGCCTCTGAGGGTGCTCTTTTGCTTTGATTCTGGAATTCATAGCTATCCATTTAGATATGATTTTAAGTGGAAAGGAGGAACGCTGCCCTCTTTCTGCTTGAAGATGGGAAACTGAGTATTGGAGATGATATTAAGAAAAAATTGGACAAAAGCAGAATAGGAGGCCTGTCCTTCTTTTTCATAGCTGTTTCCTCTTTCTAAGAGATAATGTGTAGAGGGGGAGTCCGGGCTTGCATGCAGTCTCCCTGCTCTGGGCAGTATGATATACTCTTTAGCAGGGTGTATCAATGTACCCCTTACACATTGCCTGTGCTTTCAGAAGAATCACAATTTTTATGTTGCTGTCACTTTCTTATATCATTTCCCTTGAAGACAAGACCTCAAACTCCTTTCCTTACTTTTCTTTAAAGTATGGTTTGATTTTCTTTCCTTCCTACTTTTATATTGACCGCTGTTGTATTCCTTGTTTTGCTTGTCTTAGACCCCATGTGGTTCTGAAAATTATAAGCAAATCTGTCCTTGTGAAGTGCTTGGCAGCCAACTCTGCAGCATCAGGGCCTTGAAAAGTAGAATAGTTTTGGAAATCATCTGGATACTTGGGATTTAGTCTTAGTTGTGACTTACTGTGATACTGAGGACAAGTTGTGTTGTCTTGCAGATTCTCCTATTACTTATTTAATTTTGTGCTTTATTGGCCAGCTTAAGTGAAAATGGAAATTTAGAAAATATCACTCATCTAGACTAAAGTAGTAAATTCCTCTGAGAATGTGCATTTAAAGTCCTATTATAGTTGGGGAAAGTTATCCTATTAGCTCTAGCAAGAGAATTCTCCAAAAGAAGGTATATTTATAGGGTGGTTTAGGAAGCTCTGGCTTCCTTTGTTCCTCTCATGCAAGTGAGGTCAAATGTTAGAGTCAATATTTTTAGGGTCAGGTGTGCCCCCAGGAATGAAGTTGGAAAGAATTCAAATCAATATTATTTTAGTAATTTTAGTCTTTAATCTGGGACACAGAGGAATCTGGGGAGAACCTATTAAAAATATTAAAGGAAAAGACTGTTGGGCAAAAACAACCTTCCCTGAACAAAGATATAATTAAAATTGTTCTTCATTTTTTTCTTCCTTCTCACTGCCAAATACCTGTGTGCCGAGTGTGAGAGAATTGGAAAAAAATGAATCTTTAAATATTAACACAATTTTTGTAAGTTATAGTCTATTTTGTTAATGCTGGAGACTTCAGAGAAAAAATTACATTTTTTTGGTAGAGAAAAAAAGAAATTTTAAATACCTTTTTTAAAATGTCTGCTTTATTACAAGCAACAATTTTTATTCTCAAATATATTTTTTCTTAAAGTTATATGATTTATCCATTGTTACACATTTGAAAGAATTGGGCTTGGACCAGGATGTTGATGGTTTATAATTACAAGCATCAATAAAGACAGTGAACTTAAAAGTATACGGTTATTTTGTACACTATAAAAATAAGAGTTCATTGTATCTAGAACCACTCATTAATACTTTGCCATTATAATCTTAATTCAGTGTTATTATTCATCATAATTCCCAGAGGATGATATACAAATATCATTCACTCATTCATTAATTGTTCTTTAACACTTATTCATTCAGGGACTGGAGTGGTGGCTCAGTCTGTCATGTGCAAAGACACGGTTTTGTGTCCCAGCACCACATACACAATGAAGTAGTATTGGAGCACCGAAAATCATATGAAAAACTAAATAAAATTGATCATGGAGCAGAGTCTGTCAATGTGGAAGTAGGCAAGCCTGACAATTACTGATTTTTGTGAATGCAATGAAGAATGGCTATGTGATAGGAAGGAGTGATGGTGAATCAAATTTAGGTGATGCATATGTGTTATAGAAGTATCAAAAGATGTTCATCTGGGCAGAGTGTGGTTCCACATCCCTGTAATCCCAGCAATTTGGGAGGCTGAGGCAGGAGGATCTCAAGTTAAAGGCTAGCCTCAGCAACTCAATAAGGCCCATAGCAACTTAGCAAGACCTGTCTCAAAAAAAAAACAAAACTGAAAAAGGCCTGAGGATGTTGGTGCATGGTTAAGCACTCTTGGGCTCAACCCCTGGGACAAATAAAATAAAATAAAAGGAGAATGTGGTATAGGCTCATCTGTGAGGAGAGGGGACTTCTTTCATTCACAGTGGCGTGGTCCTATTGCAGGCCATTGGTCTTGCATTCACAGAAGGGTGTGTTCACCTGGAGTTGATATTAATAGCCATTCTCTTTCTCCAGGAAAAAAAAAAAAAAAACCTCAGCTTTTCTTGCAAAACATTTATAAAAATATTGAGCAGAGAGTTGGAGGGAAAACTAGTAACAGAGTTTACTAGGAAGAGCACAGTTTGTAATGTTGAAGATCTAGGCTCAGACCTGCTGCTTTTCCCACTGCAATCTTAGGAAACATTATTTTCTGCATCTGGATAACACAGGCAATTGAAAAGATGACCTCTATTATTCCTTGGTTCTACTGGATGTCGGAACCTGAATATAAACAAATGGCTGTTCTGTTTAAATTGTTTTTCCTTGAAGAGATTTAATCCTATATCAGAAAAGCAATTAAGCTGAAAGCAAGGACAAGGATTAAAGCAACCTCAAGTACCATAAGAAAAAGAACCCTCAATAAAAGGGAGATATAAAGCTCACTAGAATGTTCTTTCCTTAAAAGTGTTCATGTATCTGGCTGTACATTACAGAGGAAATGCCAGGGAGGCTTCCACATCAAACATTTCTGAGTTAAAACCTGAAATTGTCACTTGACCAGCTATGTTACAAAGTGTGGGATTTTGGGTACATATTTTGTTTTGTAAAGCTACTTGAGCCTCAGTTTTCTCATCTCAGCTCTATGAAATATTTTTTTTTATTTTTTTTTTATTTTTGAACAACCATACAAGTTTTTAACAAAACAATATCAAATGAGTATAGATTCTGGATATTACAATTACCCCAAGGAGTGCTCCCCAATTACCTACCCTTATCCCTTCCTTCCCCTTTCCCCCATATCTCTAAAAAAAGGATTATGTTGTATAGCATTACATCTTATCTGGATTTAACACATGATAATAGACCAACTTTCTCACTGGCCGGGGTCTAGTCCCAACCTCCACAGATGAGTGGAGATAATCAACCATTAGTTCTCTGGGTTAAGCTGATTTTACTCAGCATGATTTCTTCCATAGCCATCTATTTACCTTCAAAGGCTGCAATATCATTGTTTCTAATTGCTGTGTAAAATTCCATGGTATAAATATATCACAGTTTTTGGATCCATTCATCCAGTGAGGGACATCTGGGTTGTTTCCATAGCCTAGCAATAGTAAATTGAGCTGCTATCAACATAGATATTGCTGTGTCACTAAAATGTGCTAATTCTAAGTCCCCTGGAAAGATACCCAGGAGTGGAATAGCAGGGTCATATGGTGGGCTCATCCCTAGTTTTTTAAGGATTCTCCCCTCTGCTTTCCAGAGGGGCTGTCAGTCTATGAAATATTTGTTAGCAATGAATGAGGTGGAGTTTTCAATATGTCCTCACAAAGGAGTTGGTCTGTAAATGTCAACTTTAGATTTATTTCACTTAGCAGTGTGTGAAATAGTGATGTTTTTATTGCACTAGTCAGTGAAGAAATACAGTTAATTCTTTTGTACACACCATAGCTAACCATTCTTGCCTCTGTCTGTGTAGCATTCAACAAAGTACTTCTTCATCACACAGTGATCTGACATTGGCTTTGTATTTTCCAGCCAACTATCATGAGGATGTCCGTAAATGTTTTGATGATTTCTAGAGTATAGATAAGCATAAAACTATCCGACTGCTTAAAGTATATACTGGATGTGAAAGTCTACTCTTTTTTATGGCCATAGGCTTTTGCATATCAGGAGGATGAGTATCTGACTCTCATTTTAGAAACAGCCATCATTGGAATGATTTTAATGAATGATCTAAAAAGGCCAGAAACTAAACAACTACAAATTTCTGTTGAATATAGGCAGTACTTTTTTTCAGAGGGATTAGTTTATATAGACTCCATATAATACTGATTCATTCAACATCTCATTCTCGGGAGAACATTTCCTTGATAAATGAAACAGAACTGTTACACTTTTTATCTTTTTTTTAATTTATCACTTTTAAAGAGAGAGAACAAGAAAATCAATTCTCATTAGTTATCATGTGGCTTTCACTTCTCTGACACTTTGTTGTGTACGTGGTGCTGAGGTTTGAACTCACGTACTTGTGCATGCCAGGCAAGCGCTATAATCGTTCCAGCCCCTGTTTTACTTTTTAAATGTGCTGTTAATCTTTGTTATGTTTATTTTTCTTGGTAGGAGTTTATGTATTTGAGTTGTTTTCTTTCCTGCTTTGAAAATTTTAAAAGAGCTATGATATTGGATGAGTCCAAAATAGAAACAAATATAAGGACTTTGAAATCAGATGCTTAAAACAGAGGTCTAGTTGATTTACCTGTGTGACTTGGTAAACATTAAATGTGTCATGTATTATATGGAAATAAACTCATTGTTCACTCCCTGGTAAGAATACCATGAAAATGCAATTGAGTAATATTTGTGAAAATGGTTATAAATTAGAAAGCAACAAATGAATAAGTGAAGACGCCCAATACAAAGAATGATATTAGTCCACCACTATGGATTTAAAAAATATCAGAAAACAGAGGGCACAAAGAACTTAAATAAGCTAAATTCCAGAAAGGGGTAAGATCTTCCTAGGAGAGAAAGATATTTGCTGATTTTACTCTTAATAGACTAACAAATAGAATAACACAAAGAAGAGAATAATGAGAATCAAGGCAAATTTAGTAAACATTCAATGCTCTCTGGGGTAGCACACTGAATTGCCATCTGAAGGGGCCTCATTTGCAAGAACTGTCTGCTCACACAGTCTTCTGTCCACGGATCCTTGACTGAGTACACAGTTGGAACACATACTAAGTGGGCACAGAGATGTTCCTTCCAAATGTACCACGACCTTCATGTGAACAATCTCAGCCTGGGGCTGGGGTTAAGCTAAGAGAAATTCCTGAGGACCCATGGGTCTCTTCTTATACATGGCAGCAGTTCAATGAAACTGGGACAAATGAAGCTGGAGGGAAGGAAGATATAATGATATAATTATATATATATATATATATATATATATATATATATATATATCTTGATATAATGAAAATCAGGGGGGCAATGAAGAGGAAAGGATTTCTTAAGAGCTTGAAATACCTGCTGACTATAATAAAAAGAGAGAGAGGGGGAGAGGGACAGAGAGAGAGAGAGAGAGAGAGAGTGTGTGTGTGTGTGTGCGTGTGTGCAAGAGAGACTCTTCTCATATTTGGAATCAGGGTGGGCTGGCCAAAAAGTATAGTCTTGCCACAAGATAATGTGGCCCATGATTAAAATCCAAATCGATAGAAGCAACCAACATGAATTAAACTATTGCCAGATGTGAAAAAAGAGCACATATCAGAAACTCAAACAGTCAAAGTAAAAATGTGTAACAATTAGGAACCCTGAAATAGATGATAATTGGTAAAAGGCAAAAATGGGGGGTTAATTATCTTTAAAATAAAATTAGGGTTGGACCTTCTTCTATATATTTTCCCAGAGGAGTTAGAATCAGCGCATTACAGTTACACAGCAAAATCTGTGTTCTGAGCAGCTCAATTTACAATAGCTAAATTATGGAATCAACCCAGATGCCTTTCACTGGAGTAATGGATCCAAAAAACTGTGACACACACATACAGGTGCGCTCGCACACACACACAATGGAATTTTACTCAGCAATTAGAAATAACAGTATTGCAACCTTTGAGGGTAAATGAATGGCAACAGAAGAAATCATGCTGAGTGAAGTTAGCCAAACACAGAGACTCAAGGATCAAATGTTTTCACTCATTTGTGGAGCCTAGAGTAAAACCCGGGCGTTGACGAAAGGTTGTTAAACTCACATATTGGACCTACCAAGGATATAGCAACACATAACCTAGGGAAACCATAGATATGTCAGGGCTAAGAGGATAGGGAGAGATCTAGGGAGACAATAATGTAGCATATACTCTTTACCATCCCCACCCCGAAGAATCCAAATAATATATGTGCAATCATTTAATTCTAGAAAATTCACAATTTAAACATTTTTATTGCTTGAATGGGAGAAATATAGAAAAATCAAGAGATTGGCATGTGGGTAATGTAGGGGTATTTCTGGTTTAAGAAGAAATTCATATCATATTGTTACTTTATATGCATTTATGATTGTACAATAACTTTACTCCTTAATAAAAAATAAAATGTACACAAGGGAAATCATATTCCACCAAATGTGATGCTAAGTTAGTAATTAAAGCACAGACTAATAGATTAAATAAAATAAATAAATAGCTAAAACTTATTTTTAAATGTAACTTAACATAAAAGATAAGGCACAAATAACCAATAGACTTGAAAATGACTTCTTGGAGACAAAAATATTACAACAGTCAAACACATTTAATAGTCAAAACAATAATCAAAGCACATTCCCAGTAATAGAAACAATCTAACAATAATCAAAGCACATTCCCAGGAATAGAAACAATCTACCATAAAACAAAAGTGAATGGTCTTAAATGTATGAAATGATGCTTAAGTCATAATAAGTAATATGTAAATTAAAATGATACATGAAATACCATGCTACTCCTATCACTGTGGCAACATTTTTTTGGCTTGGAATATATTCTGTTCAAAAGGATAGGAAGAGGGGTTGGAGTGGTGGCTCAGTGATTTCAGGGCTTACCTCACATGCACAGGGACACAGGTTCAAACCCCAGTACCACCTACAACAGTGTCAGAGAAACAAAAGCCAAATGAGAAACTAAATAAAATTGATTCTCTCTTTCTCTATCTCACTGTCCCTGTCTCTCTTAAAAAAACAAAAGATAGGAAGAAAAAGGTATTCTCATTATACTTCTGGTAGAAGTACAAAATATGCAAATCCAACATTTGAAAATGTTCTGCTATCTAATGAGCATCTTGCTGCCCTCTGAACCAATAGTCTCTCTGTTGGATTCTAGGAATACATCTTTAGGATACAACTCCACAAATACAAAGTAATACATGTATGCAATCACTCACTGTAGTACTATCTGCAATTGCAACTGATTTATAAAAACCCTAATGTCTATCAATAGAGGACATGAAAATAATGGTGTATTATGGTATCCTAAAAAATAAACACAAATCCAGGGAATAGTCTCTTTTTTTGTGCATTAAGACACTTTTACCTGAAAAATATTTATTTCTTTTCTCTTTTTCCTGTATTTCCTCCCATGATATATATGAATGTCTCTATATATGTATTATATGTATATATACAGATATATGTATAAGATTATGCATTTTCCATAGTTAAATAATTGCTTATGTATTATTTGTCTTCTTGGGTGAGTAAAGAGTAAGCTATGTAGTTGATTCCTCCCGTTAGATTCCTCTGTATCTTCCTTGATTGTCCCCTCCCCACTGACCTATCTATTGCTTCCCTAGATTATTTGTTCCTCCAACTTTTATGAGTCTAGAACATATGCTTGACTGCCTTTCACCCAAGCCTCAAATACAGGGAACATTCTGTCTACTGTTTTGGAGGTACCTCTAAGAGAAAGAGGCTAAGATTACCAACACATCTATTAATCTTCTTTGCTTATAAGACAAGAAAATAATGGAAATAAGAATATGATAGGCAAGGAAGATTATAGGAAACATATAGGAAAAATACAACAAATGTTAGATACAGGCGTTGGGATGTGGAAGATGGATGGAAGACAAGGAACAGAAATAAGTATTTTCTGAGTATACTTTTTTGAACTATTTAAATGCTTTATATATTCAAAAATAAAATAAAATTATTTGGTACAAAACAAATTTAGAAGCAAACTGAATAATTCATTCTACTGCATATCAAGTCTCTAATATATTCATTGAAAGAAAATAATTATTACAAGTTAAATATAGATTTCTGTGAGACATATGCAGAGGAACCCCCCCGAAAAGAAAACCCAGCAAATAATAATAATAAATTTCATTCAGCATAATTTTAATATGCTGTTGATAGTGTAATTAAAATCAATTTTTTAATTTCATGGAATGAAAAAAGTAAATATTTGAATATGATTATGAAAAGAATTTGGTAAGAGAGAAACTGCATGCCAATTTGGTAGCTCTAGTTACAGGAAGAGTCTAAAAAGGGTAGCTCATCCCAGAACACCTGGAATTCAGAGCTTGGATGAGTCCAGACTGGGAAAGAGCAGGTGAACTTGGAATTTCTTGCAGTGTCTGATAATGGGAAGGGATCAAACATCAGGGGGCATCTCAGAAGCCACCTTCAATCAGTAATTACTGGCTAAACTGGACATACTTTTAGCATTAAAAATGATTAATTTATTTTTAAACATTGAATAAATAAATATATGTGATTTTAAAACAAAACACACACACACACACACACACACACACACACACATTTGTCACTAGCGGAAGTAACTTTTACACCAGCCCTTCCTATGGAAATCAATAACAAAAAACTGAATACTTAAAAGTTTTTCTTTCTCTCTGCCACCTCTTATTTTAGAGCTGCATTTTTATCCTCAGTTTCTATGATAGTTCTTTCTCAGAAGAAAACCAGCTTACATGTAAAGTGAATATAATAAAAAAGTACCATTTAAATTTCCCAATGAACTTAGTTTTAGAAAGTGATGAGCAAGAAAGCTATTGTAATTGATTAGGCACAAGATGCTAAAATCACCCTTCAAAACTTTTTGAAATGATCTGACAACCAAATTAACAAAACGATGAAACATAGAACTACTCATACTGATACATCTTGACAGTATGCACCTCCCGACAGGATGCACACGGTACACAACATTATATTCCCAAGTTTTTTCTTATGCCAAAGTTTAAAAATCAAGCCAGTTTCTAATGTAATAATGCTCCTCTGATAATATCTACATCTTACCAGAAATCTGTTCATTTCCATGCCAATGAAGAACTGTGCATATGTATTTAAGCCAAGGATTTTGAAATGGGGAAATTATCTTGGACAGTCTTGGTTGATCTTATCTGCAATTGTCTGAATTCTCGTAAGAGGGGTGCAGAGAGAGATTAGAGAAGAGGATAAAGCAATGAGACTGTGGAGACAGAGATTGGGCTGATGCATTCATGAAGAAAAGAAAGCTGGCAGCCACTGAAGCTGGAAGGGGCAAACACGGATTGTCCCCCAGAGCCTCCAAAGTAGCATAGCCCTGCCTGCACCTTGACCCCTGCCTAGTGAAACTGATGATAGATTTTTGGCATTTAGAATGATGGACATATTGCATTTCTGGTGTTTTAAGCCATGAAATTTGTGGCAATTTCTTACAGGAGCCAGAAGAAAGCAATACAACATTCATTTCCACATGTAAAAAGCAATTAACCAGCTTTGCTTTGCATTTGTTTCATGTTTATAGCATACCAACAGGATTGTGGTGTTCACAATCTGGTCAGCTGTACAAACTAAAAGTAACTGAAGGTGAGTTCTGACACAGATTTAAAAAGCTCTCCATTTTATGAACACTTGAGGACAGCAGCAACAGTAGCTGGTCTTCCTAGGTTACTCTGTGCTGGCACTTGCTTGTGCACCTCTACTAGCCTGAGCAATCAATGGGGTAGAGAACATGCTGGTTTCCTATTCAAGGATGAGAAGCCATTGGCTCCTACATACAGTTTAAAAATCCATAGTTTCAGTAGAGGCAAAGCCCATTTCAAGAGTAGATTCCTGTGACTCAGTCTACGCTGTAACCACAATAATACGCCATCTCTGGAAATGGACAGCCAAAGTTGGAGTTGGGTTTCCTTAGAAAACCTGGCACATTTCTGTTCTTCATTTGTTTTTGTCAGCTTTTTGCTGCTGTGACCAAAGACCTGACAGGAACAATTAGAGAAGAGAAAGTTTATTTGGGGGGCTGGCGGTTTCAGGGATCTCAGTCTGTACAAGGCTGGCTCCACTCTTTGGGGCTTGAGGTAAGGCTGGACATCAAGGTAGAAGAGTGTGATGGAGGAAAGCAGCTCATGGTATCACATCAGGAAGCAGAGATAGAAAGACTCCACTCTCCAGAGAGAAAATGTGTGCCCCTAAGGCACCCCTCAATGACCCACCTCCTCAACCCGCACCTTACCTGCCTTCAGTTTCCAGTTAATCCCTACAAGTGGATTAATTTGCTGATTGAGTTAAGGCTCTCATAACCCAATCATTTCGTACCTAAACATACTTACATTTTCTTACACAGGAGCTGTTGCGTAAATACTTCATATATAAAACGTAATACTTTTTCTTCCCCCCAACTGTTTAACATAAATAATGTTAAACAGATATTTAATTGTCATTTGATCCTATTCTCTGACACATTCTCATTCACAAAATTTACTGCATTCTACAGAATGATCAAATCTCAGCATTTTGAAAACCTTATTAATAATTGCATTGTTTTCTCATGGGGATCTTCAGTACATGGTTAACAGCAAAGTTAGCTAGAATCCAACACCTGAAGAGTCAGAGAACAAAATAGCTCCAAGATGTAGACAAAATGTACTACAGTATTTTGTAGGGAATTTGGAAGACTTATCAACTAGTGAAACAAATTACAAACCTGCCTCTTCAAATGAGTGAGACAGATTTTCATAAAAAAGGAAAAACTAGCAATAGAACTCATTAAAATTATTATAAAAATGTCTAAATGGCCAATTTATCTTCAACTCCTATTCATAAATGCTAAACTATATTTTGTTTTTGTCTTATATATTTATTTCAAAAGTTGCATTGAGCCCTCAATTGAAAATATTTCTATTGTTAGAAAACAACAGATTTGTCTTGATTTACGGGACAATTATGGAATTTAATACTCTTCATTTACTTATAGTTTATATTATAACTACCATTTCCCTTAGTAGTTTGCATTTTGCTAAGCATTTCCACAAATTATATAATCTATAATTCACAACACTGCCAAGTGTGCATATTATTAACAACACCCACATTAAAATGAATTTCAGGATTTTAGGTAGTTATCCATAGTCACATAGCAACCAAAATTGGTCCTTTAACTGAGATCCTTCAGATTTCAAAGATGACACCAAATTTTAGCTGCACCTACTGCCAAGCCACAAAAAAATCTAAAAGGTGGGGAAAAATGCAAAATAGAAAAGGACAAAAATTTGCATTTTTATGTGCACTTGACAGATGTAATTTCAATTCTTCCAACTTAACTCAAATCATTGGACATAACAAGCACATGCACAATTAAAAGAGAAAAGTAAAAATATCTGTAATGACCATTTGGCATCTTGTCTAACAATTTTGTAACTTGGACAGCAGAATCTACTAAATCTCTCTGGGCATTTGACCCTCACTCAGGTCATAAGACCATACTTTCTCTGATAGAAATGTGAGTATTTTTGTCACCAACTTTTTAAAATAAAGTAGCTGAATCTAACATGCTACCAATTTCTCTTGGACTATGGTATTCTGGTTCTCCAGCAATGGGTCTACTGCCTATTCAGCAGTATTTTGGTGCTTCTTGAGCACTTTGTGTGTCCTATGGTTGAACTTGTCACTTTGACTCAGTGGCTTCCTCTGACTCTTCTTTTCTGCTGATGAATTTCCTACTGTTGCCTGTCTCTTTATATTCTTAAATTGCTGTGTTCTAAAGGGATGCTTCTGACTTATGGTTTGAATTTAATTCATTTTGGAATTAGTGTCTTCTGTGTTTCCTTCTTCTTGTGTCTTGAATTGGTAACTAGAGCCTCCTGTCTGTCTCCATCTTTCTGCTTAATGGCCCATGTCCTCACCTGGCCTCACGACCTTGCCACACTTAATACAATCCCTAACCCTAGCTTTCTGTGGTGAATGTTCTAATGGCTGCTTAGAGTATTATGAAGTTTAGGAAGACAGTATAAAAGATTTGGGATTCACATGGCCCTGGATTAAATTTCTGTCCTATTACCTACTCACTATGTAATGAGGAAGCTACCTACAAATGGTGACTTTTTCCTCCACATTTAGTGAGCATGTTCTGTCTCTTTCTCCCCTGTAATTCTGTCAAATCCTACTTCCTTCCATCCTTTTCCATAGCTTCAGCCTGAGTTCTTGGAGCCTTTCCAACTATATCATGGGAGACACTCAACAGGCACACTGTCCTTGCGTTTTGTTCCTTTGAAAGTCACTCTTCACTGCTTCTGTAATCTTGTGTTTATACAACTCTCTGTCTGGAACGCTGTCCCTCTGTAGCAGCTAACTCCTGCAAAAGCACTTCTCAAAGCTTGATTTCTTATTATTCTCTCTGGGAATCTAAGGTGACCTTTTCACAACCCCCCTCTGCACCTTCCTAATTCTCTGCTCCAGGTGGACCTCTTATACAACCCACAACCCACGAATAATTCTGAACATCAGAACTTCCCATTCTAGCTTGTCATTGCTTATGTATAAGTTTATCCTTGAGGGCAGGCACTCTATTTTTGTCTCTATAGCTCCTAACCATGTACTTAGAACATATTAACTACTACCGAAATATAAGTTGGAGCTACCACTGTGGCTCCCAGAAGCAATTGAGAATTCACAATAAATGGAATTCCTTCATATCCTTTAGCAACATGTGCTTTCTTCTGTCATTCATTCTCTTTTACTTCAAGCTATACGAGTCTCAAATGCCAGATTCCATTTACTATTCCATTATGATTATTTTAAGGCAGGAGAGCAGGGTAGCTCTGTTGACTTGAGTTTGTAAATTTCTGCCTCAATAAGTAGTAAGTAAGGTGATTGTACACTTACACATTTAATGTACATTTACAAAGCCCTCATTGTGTGTCTGGACCTCAGTTAAGGAACTATGGTTAGAAAGGAAACTAACAGAAAAGAACAGAAAACATAGTTGTCAGACTTCATAATCCAGTAGAAATGTATTGCAAATAACACTCTGTGCTCGTTGACTTACGGAATCCAAATTCCTCTTTATCATCATGGTGTTTCTATCAATGATTGCATGTAGTGTGCATTCAACAAACACATGTTGAATAAAAAGCAAAAATGTATCAGTAAATAATATATGAAAATAAAATGTAGTTTGTATATCAAATATTAAATCAAATAATTTGGAGCTTATTTACAAAGTTGCAGTTTTATTTTACCTTCTGCCTTTCAGCAGTTCAATCTCATGGTGATCTTTGGGTCATTTTTAGATAAGCCACTTATCTGCTCTTCACCACTCCTCTGTCTGAAGGCATCACCTTGTATTAGCAGGCATTGGAAATGAAGCAAAGTCAAGTCAAGGTAGGCTTCTCTAATGAAATTCTGCTTGTCCCTGGGATAACCTCTAATTTGATCTTGTAGTGAATGGATGCCTACTGTACATATCCCCTTCCAAAACTCTCCATCCATAATTACTTAGCTAGTTAGATAACTAATGGAAGAGATTTTTAAAGGAAAATGGATGCAAATCTTTTATTTTCTCATTTCCCTTATGTTCTCCACCGTCTGTTAATCCCTGGCCTAAAGAGTGACTTGTGCTATATCCATGAAAATGCTTCTCCTTCTCCATGTGTGCAGATGTCAAAAGGAGTACCATTAAGGAAGGCAATCTCTTCATTTCAACATTCCTAACTCAGGGATGCTCTTTGATCTTTAAGCATAATGTATAATGCAATAACTTCTAAGGATTCTTTTTTTTTTTTTAAAGAAAGAGAGAGATAGAGAAGAGAGAGAGGGAGGGGGACAGAGAGAGAAAAAGAAAGAATCAATTTTATTGAGTTTTTCACATGGCTTTCATTGCTCTGACACTTAGTTGTATATGTGGGCGCTGGGGTTTAAACTCTCGTACTTGCGCAGGCCAGGCAAGCACCGTAACTGCCAAGCCACAGCTCCAGCCTCAGGATTATTTATTTTAAACTCTTATTTAGGAAGTACAAAATAAGTTTAAATGAAGAATAGTTATTTTTAGGGGAATGCTTGTGAATAATGACATTTATTTTTGATACACAGATTACTCCTAAATGACTGTATTGATTATCTGAACACAAACTACTTTGAGAATGGGAGAAAATACATGTGGACGTAGTACCTTTTATTGTAAAAGTGTAGAGAAGCTATGCTTGACAGTTTTCTGTTGCTGCATAACAAATTATAACAAATTTAGCAGTTTAAAAAAATACACACTTATTACCTCATCATTTTCATGGGTGAAAATTCTGAGCACCTCAAGGTTGCAATCAAAGTGTTGGTAGGATTACAACTGCACTTGGGTCAGGGTTCCCTTCCAATCTTACTTTGTATTAACAAAATCCAGTTTCTTATTGTTATAGGAGTTTGGTCATAAGCTATTACAGGCTTCCAACTGCTTCCTGCCACATAGCCTATTCCCCACATGGCCCGTTGCTTCTTCAAGGCTGACAGCACCCCTGCTCTGCATCTTGTTCCTTATCTCTGGACTGTTTTTTAAAGACTAATTTGAGTAGGCCAAGCCTTGCTAAAAAAGACTTCCTTTTGAATAACAAAAGTCAATTGGTCAGGAACCATTATTGCATATGAAAAAAAAGACCCTCTCCTGTGCTACATGATGTATCCTATCACAAGTGTGATATGCTATCATATTCAAAGTCCCACCCATCTTCAAGGAAAAGGGGTTTTACCTTGCTAATATTCTAGGACTCAGGAATTTAGAGTTTTCTAATTCAGCCTGACACTCCATATAGTAGCCCATGTGGGGCTTGGTTTAATTCCATTCAAAGCAAATGGATTTGTATTTTGGAGTGGTGCAACTTGTTAGCTCAGAGACCACAGTGCCTTGCATATGCACTTTGTTTGTCTAGAGACCTTCTTTTAACAAATGATACTAGAGTTCAGACACAAAATTGAAGGGCTGGGAAACAGTTTGCTACACACGTAGAAGCTGTTTGCTAAATAAGCAGGGTCATACTTACATGTGCTTGGTTTGAAAATTTTGTTGGATTGAACCACAATTTCTTTTGTCACTCCACTACAGCATCAGAGCTTGAATATTCCTTAAACCATATTTTTAGAATATTTCATTCTTTTAATGATTGGTTTATGGTTACAATTAATTTAAGATATATTTTAGAGATAAACTAAAATTATGTAACACTATTTTGCTTTCAGCTGTCATAATACTTATTTAGTTTTTAGTTAATTTTTAAGAAGTTTCAAAGAGGGGCTGGAGCAGTGCCTCAGTGGTTATGGCTCTTTCTAGGCATGAGTGAGGACATGGGCTCAAATCCCAGCACCAGATGCACAACAAAGTGTCAGGGCAATGAAAGCCACATAAAAAACTAAACAAAATTAATTTTCTTTCTCTTTCTCTCACTGTCCTTCTCTCTTTAAAAGAAAAAGGTTTTAAGAAATGTTTTGCTTCAAAGATCATTTTCTCACATGTTGAATTTTCTTTGATATCTTATTTAATCTTTCCTAGTAATTAAGACAACTTCCAAGATACCTTCTAGTAAATGCCTCATCTCTTCCTTCTGCACCTAGGGTACTAAATAAGTTTGCTTAAACGAATTGATCATTTCCTTCCAGACTTCTATTATCTTTACTACTGAAGAGATATTTCTAAGAAGTGGAGTCATAACACTGAAACCTAATTTTAGGTATGTTGTGAACACACACACACACACACACACCCATGAAATATTTAAAAGTCTATCCAAAAGCAAAATATCAATAGCTTTCACCAGTGACTCATATGTAGGCATTTTTTCTATCTGTAGCTATTCATTCAGTGATGATGATATGATTCAAAACAGACTACAAGAATCACTGTGGAAGTCTTTGATAGAAAAGTCAGTGGGTTTCTCTTTCTGCTGGGCTGCTAACATTTTATACTATCACCTATAACTGTTGAGCAACACCAGTATAATTGAAGAAAATCTACTTGTGAATAAAACCAATCAAGTGGAAAACAATAGCAAAATAAAGATGCAGACATAGATATAATTATCAATATCTATAGATAGTTAAAGATGTAGAAGTAAATCATAGGTTAGATAGGGTATGTAGCTACTTTGTGGAGAGATCACATAAAATAAAGTTCTTATAATAATACAAATTCTGAGCCTGTAGCTCTAGCTTTGTCTATCCTTAAATCCAAATATGCCTATGTAATTTAGACATCTAAGTCAGTAGCATCTTTTGCTTAAAGCAATTTGGATTCCATGTTATGATAATTATAACAAAGAAAAATTGCAATAATCACACCATGTGTCAGTCACTAGAATACAAAAATTTACTAATATCAGAAGGAGTACAAAATGTAACTAACACAAAGAAAGTGAAGATTTGCTATTGAAGATATTTGGGAACTTCTCAGATCCAACTGGTAATAATCAAGAAGCAGGTACAATGTCACTAATGTGCACTCAAGCTTGACCAAGCTGGTCAGATATGTTCCAAAACTCTGTAACAGAGAAATTCTCAGAGACTTGATTATAAAATAGTAAACCCAATAAATAGTAACAACAAGCTAATACAAGTAGTGAATTAAAAAACTCTAACATGCTATGAGATGATGGAATAAATAAATTCTGATCTTCATTCTCAGAATTCACTATTATATTAGATTTATTAAGTACATTTGAATGGAACGCTATTTTACGAGTTAGAAAGATCAAATTATTACAGGTAATGACTGTCTCCCTAAGCCTACCGAAATCTACTCTCCTCTCTTCTCCATTCTACTCTGAATTCTGGGAAGACCACCTTGAAGTTTTCCTTTGCTTGCTTGTTATTTTAGTCAGCTTTTTCAGCACTGTGACCAAAAGACTTGACAAGAACAATTTTAGAGGAGGAAAAGTTAATTTGTGGCTCATGGTTTCAGTGGTCTCAGTGCACACATGGCTGACTCCACTGTGCTGGGCTACAGTTAGGGTAGAAATTCAGGGCAGAAGGGTGTGGCAGGAGAGTATAGAGGAAAGAAGCTCAGGATATGACAACCAAGAAGCAGAGACAGTCTCCCCTCACCAGTGACAAAATGCAAAACCCAAAGGCATGGTCTGGAAGACCCACCTATCCAGCCACATCCTCCCTGCAGACAGTTATCACCCAGTTAACCCTTATGAGCAGATTATCCCTTATCAGCACTGATTATGCTAAGGCTCTCACAACCCATTCATTTCTTCTCTAAGCTTTCTTGCATTGTCTCACACATGAGATTTGGGGGGACACTTCATATCTAAATCATAATACTTATTTGATCTCTGGTTTCTTTTGGGGTTCAGTCAGTGAAAGTTACAGGAAAGATTTGCAGAAGTACCAAGAAGTTAAGAATTTAGCTGTGTTTAATCCAATGAAGTCCAAAACTTCTGTCTGGCAGCCTTCTTCACAGAGCTATTTTCTCTGGGTTCCAGTTACCAACTTTTCCACTTCTTGCTCCAAGCCTATGGGTGGTAACAGCTCCCCAATATCAGTCCTCTAGGAAACTTCCGAATTTCTCAAAATTTTGCTGAATCCCTTCGATGTGTGAGCCATCTGTTTTCCGACAGTCAACAAATTGATATTTCAAGTTACATTTATTAGTCTTCTATCCCAAAACATCCAAATAATCTACAAAGTGCAAGCATTTTTTGAACCAGAAATCAAAAAGTAATTTTTTAAAACATTTTTTAGAAAGTACTTGGTAAGTATTTGTAGAAACTTGAAATTTAAGATGAAGACTAGTTATGGTGTCTGAGGGAAGGGAAGACATGCACATTGATATTTATATACTGGGCACCATCTTAGGGATTTTGTATGAAGTATCTCACTTATGCAAATGTAATCTAATACTTCACTATTTTATAAATGATATCAACTAGACTTTGTTGTACATCAAGAAAGCAGAAGTAGCAATCCAACTTTGAACCACATAGATTGATATAATTATTTGGTAAATTGTTTGCATTGATAAAGAAGGTAATAAATTTATAATATATGGAGTGAGGATCTCACTCTTCTTGGAGAACATGTACATTTATATCTAGTTTTAATATATTGAAGAGTTGCTCAGTAGGTCCTGCACATCTTTTTTTATTTTAATACAGCACTGTCCAGCAACGTAGCACGGGATGTGATTTAGGGCTGTGAAAAAATTATACTTGATACCAATTCTATTGTTTGAATATCATATGTACTGTGAAACTTCCAATATCCTTTCTGTATATCATAGAAAATAATAATATTACTTTCATAGGATCTCTGGGATAATGAAAATATGTACATAAATTTCAGCAGAATACTTAGGAGACAGTGAATTAACTAATTTCTAATATGATAAATGAGACTAAAAAGTTAATAATTGTGCTGTTTTAGTCCTGGGATTTCTGCTTATTGTGCCCTGTAGACTGCTGAATCACCAATGTGTACTTCATATCAAAGCTTAATGAAGATTTCAAAGTAGAGGTTAAATGTGGTTCTAGAAGTATTTATAAACCCAAACACATTTTCCATGTGAATCAAGGATAAAAATGGACAGGCATATTTTCATATATTTATTGACCATTTATGTTTCTTCTGAGAAGGGTCTGTTTAGATCATTTTCTCATTTTTAATTTTATTACTTGTTCTATTTTTTGTTATTTTTTATTCCTTTGAGTTTCTCTGTATACTGGATGTTAACCCATTGTCAGATGAATTTTTGACATATACATTTTCCTCTCTTCTGTCAATTGTCACTTTACTTTGTTGATTGCTTACTTTGCTGCGCAGAAGCTTTTTAGAGTGCATTGAAATTTCACACCAAAACCAATTAGCATAGCATGCAAGCCAATGAATGTTAATAAAAAATAAGATATTAATACATTTAAAATTAATGAGTAGGCATAAAAATAGTTTGTTTTGCTCTAACCAAATATGTTGCTGCCTGCCCCACAAGACTGGAAAAATCACTGCTTGGAAACATGTCATATCTAAGGTAGAATAATATGCCAGTTTCTTCAATTAGAGTAATATGTCAGTATCTCAGGCATGACCCATACTCACTAAATCAATATGATAAGATCATAGAGGATGAAAAATATCCTCCTGAGTTAAAATGTTACATGCTACATGCTACATTCTTTCCTGAAGAAGCTGAAGGATGATAATGATATTGTTCAAACTCATGGGAAAGAGAGAGGACAGCTAAAAACCTTGAGATCATTAACAACCGCAGCCTGTAAGACCACATCTAGTGTAACCTCCTACTTGTCACCTTCTAGTCATTGTTGCTTGTCAAACTTGATTTCAAATGTCAGGTAAAATAGTTTTTCAGTCTGTGTCAGGATGAAATTCTACATCCACTGCTGGAAAACATGTTACAAAAATCATGTGTACTCAAGTTGTAATAGGTGTATTTTTTTAGTTTATATCTATTTATTTTTTTTAATTTTTGAACAACCATACAAGTTTTTAACAAAATAAAATCAAATGAGTATAGATTCTGGATATTACAATTACCCCAAGGAGTGCCCCCCAATTACCCACCCTTATCTCTCCCTTCTCCTTCCCACAATATCTCTAAAAAAGGATTATGTTGTATAGCATTACATCTTATCTGGATTTAACACATGATAATAGACCAACTTTCTCACTGTCCAGGGTCTAGTCCCCACCTCCACAGATGAGTGGAGACAATCAACCATTAGTTCTCTGGGTTAAGCTGATTTTACTCAGCATGATTTTTTCCATAGCCATCCATTTGCCTTCAAAGGCTGCAATATCATTGTTTCTAATTTCTGTGTAAAATTCCATGATATAAATATATATCACAGTTTTTGGATTCATTCATCCAGTGAGGGACATCTGGGTTGTTTCCATAGCCTAGCAATGGTAAATTGAGCTGCTATGAACATAGATATTGCTGTGTCACTATAATGTGCTGATTCTAAGTCCCTTGGAAAGATACCCAGGAGTGGAATATCAGGGTCATATGGTGGAGTCATCCCTAGTTTTTTAAGGATTCTCCACACTGCTTTCCAGAGGGGCTGTACCAATCTGCAGCTCCACCAACAGTGTGTTAGTGTGCCTATTTCTCCACAGCCCCTCCAGCATCTATTATTGTTTATTTTCTTCATCTTTGCCATTCTGACTGGTGTAAGGTGATAACTTAATGTGGTTTTCATTTGCATTTCTCTGATTACTAGAGATTTAGAGCACTTTCTCATGTATTCATTGGCTTGATCAATGTCCTCTGGTG
>PVKS010012616.1:0-15130 GCA_004027875.1 Aplodontia rufa
GAAGAAGAAGACGAAGAAGAAGAAGCGGCAGCAGCAGCAGCTATAAACAGGTGCAGTGACTCACTCCTGTAATATCAGCAATTTGAGAAGCTGAGCCAGGAGGTTTGCAAGTTCAAAGCCAGCCTCAGCAACTTAGCAAGGCCCTAAGCAACTTGAGACCCTGTATCAAACAATAAAAAGGGATGGGGATGTGGCTCAGTGGTTAAGCACCATTGGATTGGGTTCAATCTCCATTACCAAAAAAAAGGCTATAAGAAATCTCAAAGGGCAAAAGCAGAGAAGCCAGTTAAAGGATGCTACAATGATTAAGTGAGAGATGGTAACTGGTAAGACTATGGTTGCAGTGAAGAAAACGAAAAGTACAAGGAACCAGATTCTGAGTATATTCTGAACATAAAGCCAACAGAATTTACAGATAAACTGAATATGGAATAAACAAGTAGAAAAGGGAGAACAGGTGACCTCAAAGTGTTGTTCTTTGGGATTTTTTGTTTTTCTGCTGAACAACTTAAAGAAAATGCCATTTACGGAAGGAAAGATTGTAGAATTAGCGATAACAGAAGATGTAGAGGGTATCATGTGTAGTGGTGTACATCTATAATCCAAGCTACTATGATGGTTAACACAGGAGGATCACACATTCATGGCTGTGCTGGGCAACTTCGGAGACTTTCTGTCAAAACAAAAATGGTGGGGAATGTAGCACAGTGGTAGAGTGTGTTAATAGCATGTATAAAATCCTGGGCTGGGTTTAACCCTCAGTAGAAGAGAGGCAGTAAATATCAACAGTTCAATTTTAAACCCAAACCAAGTAAGGGTAACAATCTATAATATAGGCAAGAGGTCGAAGTCAATAGTTTATATACTTGGGAAATGCATTACAAATGTTTTTATTTTTAAATTAGGATGTTTACAGGTCAGAAAATTAAGTATCAAAAGAAATTGAGAAGAAGCCAGAAAGGCTAAGGGATCTATAAACCAGAGAGCAAGTAAATAAATCATTTCAAAAAGCAGAGATCAATTGAATTAAAAGTCACTGATAGGTGCTGGAACAATGGCTCAGCACTTGCCTGACATGCACATGCACCTGGGTTAAAACCTCTGCACCACATACACAATTATGTCAGAGAAACAAAAACCAGATGAATAAATAAAATTGATTATCTCTCTCTTGCTCTCTCCCTCTCTTTAAAAAGAAAAAAAGGTCACTGATAGACCAAAAAAAAAAAAAAAATCAAATTAGCCTTTGGATTGAGTAACATGATTGGTATGATCATGTGATAAAGGTGAAATCCAGACTTGGAGTGGAGAGAGAGGGATACAGAGCATAGAAAATTATTTTGAGGAGTTTTGCTGTCAACAAAGCAGAAGAACAGAGCAATACAAGTATAAAGTATATTAATGAATAAATATAAAAGATGATGTGTGGTAACACTGAATTCAATTATAAGGGTTCGTACTTTTTTCAATTCCCCCAAGCATACACAACATATAAAATAAGTAGGTGTACCACCATGTAACTCTAAACTGTACCTGATTTTTCTTGAGGAAATACTCTAGATTTAGACCCTTAACTGAAATGAACTAGATCAGGGATTATAAAAAGACTCAGAGAGCCCAGAAAGATTTTCATTAAAGATAATAACTTTTTTTTTTTGGCATGCCAGGGATTAAACCCAGGGGTGCTTAACCACTGAGCCACATCTCCACTCCTTTTTTTTTTTTTTTTTTTTTTTTTTTAATTTTGAGACACCGTCTCACTAATTTGTTTAGGGCCTTGCTAAGTTGCTGAGGCTGGCTTTGAACTTGGCGATCTTCCTGCCTCAGCCTCCCAAGCCACTGGAATTACAGGCCTGCACCATTGTGCCCAATTTATTTATTGACCTCTAAACATACATTATAGAATAGAACATTATACATATATACATATATATGTGTGTGTGTGTGTGTGTGTGTGTGTGTGTGTGTGTATTTGCTTCAAGGCTAAACACATGCTGCATTCACTTTCTCCTCAGTAAGCTATACTCTTTACTCATGTACATTTACTAATATATTTTGATTATTAGAACTTTTTTGTTTTCCAAGTTCTAATGGTTCTGTTACATACTCTAAATTTATTGCATTTTATATGCAGTTGTTATTTATTGCAGTTTTCTATGAAGGTCCACATTTTTAATCACTTTAATAACCTCATTCAGAGTTGTTTTATACAGATATTTTTCAGTCAAACATTAAAAATTTTTACTTCCAGGCATATGTCCTGAAAACGCAAGTTATCTTTGTGAGGGAACAGCTTTTTTTGTGCTTTTGGTTGTTCCATGTATTTATGCCTGTTCTAATCTGTGTTCATAAACTATTACCATTCTAACTTATAAATTTTGCAGGGGTAAACTGTTTACTACTGTTGATGGAGTAGAGGTGTTTTATTTTGGTGTTTTGATTAATGAATTTTTTGATTTGAGTATAGTTGAACATGAAGGTTCTAATCTCTTGAGAAAGAAACTTGGGATCCATGTTATTTTTTTATCCATTCATGTATTTGTTCATTCAAGCTATGCTTAACACCGCGAACACTGTGTGTTCAGGCTACAGTTCTAGACACTGGGGATATATCAGAAACATCCTCTTCCTCCTCCACTTCATACCAAGGATTGAACCCATGGCCACTTTACCACCGAGCTATATATATATACATAGTGAAATGACTGGGTTATGAGAGCCTTAACCCAATCAGTAGGGGGATTAACGGGCAATTAAAGGTAAGGAGGGTGTGCCTGGAGGTGACAGGCCATTGGGGGTGTGTCTTTGGGGTTTATATTTTGATTCTAATGTGGAGTGTCTGCTTCCTGGAGCCATGCCTTGAACTGCTTTGAGCCACTCTCTTCCACCATCATGTTCAGCCTCACCTCAAGCCCCAAAGAATGGGGCCAGTCATCTATCAACTGAGAACTCTGAAACCATGAAAGCTGTTCTTGTCACATCCTTTAATCACAGAAATGAAAAAGCTGACTAAAACAAATGGTAGAGCACTTACTTGCCTAGCATGTGCAAGGCCCTACCAACCTCCAGTACTACCAAAACATTTTTTTAAAAAGAAGGTAATATTTTAAAAGGGGAAAAGAAAGTTGAGAAAAAGTAACACAAAACAAGGAAAATAATTATTAAGAAATAAAGACGATGGGGCTGGAGTGGTGGCTCCGCGGTTACGGCGCCGGCCCGGCATGCCCAAGTACACAGGTTCAAACCCCAGCATTCAAGTACACAATGAGTGTCGGAGCAACAAAAGCCATGTGAAAAACTCAATGAAAATTGATTCTGTCTCTCTTTCCCTCACTGTCCTTCTCTCTTTAAAAAAAAAAAAGAAAAAAGACGAGGGGCTGGAGCAGTGAATCAGTGGTTACGGAGCTTGCCTGGCATGCATGAAGACGAGGGTTCAAACCCCAGCACCATGTACACAACATAGTGTCTGAGCAGCAAAAGCCAAATGAAAAACTAAATAAAATTGATACTCTCTCACCGTCCCTCTCTCTTTAAAAAGAAAGAAAAAAAGTAAGTTAGTTAAGGATACTGTTAATATCCAGAATGAGATACAAATATTTATATTTTATCAGGAGTTTCCTGATTTTCAAAGTTTATCAGATATTCAGCAAAACATTTTGGGGAAAAAAATACGACAAACAGTATATGTTAAAAAGATACTGTTTCACTGGGTGTAGTGGCACAAGCCTATAATCCCAACAGCTAAAGAGGCTGAAGCAGGAGGATCAGAAGTTCAAAGCCAGCCCCAGCTAGGGACCTGGACTCAGTGGTTGAGTGTCTCTGGGTTCAATCCCCCATACCAAAAAAAAGAGAAAAAGAGAGAGAGAGAGTGCAAGAAAGAGAGACTGTTTCAAAATAAAATGCCATTTCAATAGATACCCTTATTACACCAGCTTTTATCAGATTTATAAGTTTACACTAGGCAGATAGTTTCCTAAGGAGGGTGTATATAACTAAAGGGGTACATGAACAATCTATAACCTGAAAGGAAAATATTATACACATATAAATATTATATGTATATAAACTATAATCTAAAACCTAAAAAGAAATTAACCTTTACCAATATTTAATGTGACTCACGCTAGTATCTTTGGTAGATTCATGTCACCATTCATCTGAAGAGAGATACTGAGTATAAATTGAAGGAACAGAAACCTTTTAATGTATCTGTCTGCATTCTTCACTGTTATAGGATGTCATTAATAATTTCTTTTATATTAAAAAATCTTTATAAATAGTAGACTGTTCATAAAATATTCATATCACATCAAGTTTCTCCATTAATTCACAGCAAGAGTCTTAAAACAGCTGTTAAATTTAGGGATAAGTTACACATTTAAAAAAAAAGTTTAAAGAAGTCATGTATGTGAAGTATCTGCTACATGGTATGCAACGGATACATTGTAGCAATCCTAAATGGTATCAAATGGAGACCTTTAAATGCACCTTGAGATTTATTTATTATATATTATTTTTTAATTAGTGCATTATACACATTTTTATTTTGCAAATATTTTAAACTGAGGCAAGTACTAATAACATTCTAGCCTCTTCTATAATAAACAGCCGTGATACATTAGAAAATACTCTTTTCAATCTGTCCTTCTATGAGATGATATTTTAGTAATTAGTAAGAAAGTAACTGTTCTTCTTTAAAAAAAGAAAAAAAAACCTGAACTAAGAAAACCAATGTTTAGCTGTATCTATCTTTATGTGAATTTAGCTAGGAATGAAATTCAATACTTATAAAAATTCTGATCTGAACATTAAAAACTTTCCAAATACAAAGATTCTGTGAGTTTTTAGCTTAATTGTAAAAAAAAAATTTAATGTAACAACTTCTCATTAGTTTGAAAAGAACAAGAAGCATACTGTAGGATGGCAGAAACATTCCAACTGAATCATAATGAAAGCCTTTGTAAACTTGATACAAAAATACTAGGATTATAATTTAGTAACTACAGGCTACAGTGAGTTTTTTCCTTTTGAGTAAATGCTATCATTATTGAGTTACTTTTCAACTATAATAGTCATTAAAATCCAATATCAAAGTAAACTCAACTTGGGACTGTACACATAGAAGATTACTTCAGATAAAATTTTCAAACATAAACATATGCATGCAATGCACTTTCCAAAAGTTCTTATACAATTACTAATTTTAATTAATAATTTTATAAATATAAATATTATCTATAACTCATTTCAAAATATCTATTATGAACACTGTATACAAAACATTATTACTATAGTAGGATAAGACATAAAATACACATACAAGTACCAGTGTGTACTTCAAAATGTCCTACTTATAAACACATACCATCAAGTCTAGATCCTACTACTAGAATGAAATAAAGCTTTGGAGACAAAAGCAACAACTCTGATACCCATATCCTTCAGGGTGAAAGAATTCAATCTCCCCCTAAAATTTTGATATGAGCAATGAGCAAATGATCATCCTCCATGAACAGAGATCTAGATATTATAAACTAAGACCTAGAGGAGAAAAAGAGAATAAGCAGCCTTTGACAAATAAGGATCGGCTCTGAAATAAGTCAAGTTTTCAAAACTCCCAGGATGACCTCTAAGCTGCAAAGAGGTACTGATCTTAGCTTCCCTGCACAAGTGAACTATAGAATTCTAGTGCTTGAAACTACTAGTTGTCACTCAGTATCTATTTAGTCCTTCCTCCTCATTTACTAAAATTCCTGGTTTTTTAGCAGGATACATGATCACCCATAATAAACTACTCTTACTGCTAATGTGACTACTGTCTAAGCTTTGATCAATGGAATATAAGTAGAAATTGTACATACCTCTCAAGGTATGATCATAAATGAAAGGGCTATTACCTTCCTTTTCTTCTTCTTTACTGACTAGGATGAAGAGTGGATAGCTAGAGAAGACATCTTAGACTATAAGGTATACCTGGAAATAGTGATCACACAAAGCAAGGCAAAGTAGAAGGAACTGGCATCCCTGGTACTGTGGGATGCCAGGCCAGTTTTCACTCTGAACTATTACATAACAAAATAATTTTCTCTTTTTTTTTCCCTTGGTACCAGGGATTGAACCCAGTGGTACTTAACCACTGAGCAACATCCCCAGCCCTTTTTTTTTAATTTTTAATCTTAAGACAGGGTCTCACTAAATTGCTAAGGTTGGCTTTGAACTTGTGATCCTGCTGCCTCTGCATCCTGAGCCACTGGGATTACAGGTGTGCACCACCATACCCCATATTTCTTTCTTTATACCACTAATATTTGGTATAAATTAGGCTCACTCAACTGAGCCTAATTCTAACTAAACCAAAGTAATAAATGCTAAGTCAAGATCACAAAGTTCAAAAACAGGTTACACATCTCTGCCCCCCAGAAAATTCAAATAATACTTATGCAATCATTTAATTCTGGAAAATTCACACTCTAAGCATTTATATCACTTGTAGGGGCAAAATATTGAAGAATCAAATCAAGAGACTTGGGTATGGGAGATGTGCAGGTAATTCTAGCTTAAGAACATATGCATATCATATTGTTACTTTATAAGCATTTATGATTGTATAATAACTCCTTAAAAATTTTAAAAAAGCATAATTAGAAGAAGAAAAAGAAAAAACAGGTTACAAAGTAAGGTACAACTCATGAGAAGCAAATCCATGAGAGCAACAGAGAAACTACCGAAAGAACACAGTCTGGAATCCATAAAGTGTTCCTGGAGTTAGGCAGGAAGCTGGGGAAGCATGAAAAAGAAAGCCAAGGAAGCTGAGGTCTATGATTTGGGGAAATTCAGGTAAACATCCAGTTTCCTACTTCTCTCAAAACAGGTATCTGTCACTGCCAAGAAATTCAGCTTCTCTGGCTGGCAGGTTATGTTCACCTCTAGGACAGAAAAGGTAACCAGGGACAGGGTCCTAAAATAAGTACTCTCTCTCCAAGGCCACTCAATGCAAGTCAGTCAAACAGTCTCAGGTATCTCATTAATAGAATTTCAGATGCAGCAATCTGTTCTCAGAATTCCCTTTGTGGTCAACATCCTCAGACTGATGGTGGTGGCGGGGGGTGGGGGAACAGAGCGGGATGGAGAGGGGATTAGATATTTATTTTATTGCTCACTTTTCTTCTTGACAGAAAAAAAAAGTTAAGAATAATTATAGTGTTAATTATACAAAGGAATACATGTGCTCAAGGATTCTTGGTATTCCTTATATAGAATTTTTTTTTGGAGACAGAGTCTTGCCATGTTGCCCAACCAATCCTCACCTTGGCTTCCAGAGTAGCTAGGACTACAGGTGAATATCATGGCATCCAGCTACTCCAAAATTATTACTTTTTTCTTTTTTAAGAGACAGAGGGACAATGAAAGAGAGAAAATAACAATCAATTTTATTTAGTTTTTCATGTGACTTTCGTTGCTTTATTAGACACTTTGTTGTGTATGTACATGGTGCTGGAGTTTGAACCTGTGTCCTCGCACATGCCAGGTAAGTGCCGAAACTGCTTAGCCACTCCTCCAGCCCCTACAAAATTACTTTTAAAGTATAAAGCAGACTAATTCGCTACTTTAAGGGCTGAAAAGTTGTTCAAAAGTCATCCCATGTTTAGTAATTATACTTTGCAAATTTAGTATGCAACAGTGTTCTAGGATTATGAGAAAGAGGTTTATACAACCCAATTTTGATCAAATTGGTACTATATAAACCAGAGACCAAATTAAGACTCCTAGTGCTTAAAATTGCAAGAATCACTGAATATTGGCTGTTCTGCCCAAAAGACTACCCATTATCCAAAAAAACAGTACCATAAAACTTTTTAACCTCAGTATGTTAAATGTTAAACAGCAACTAATTGCAAAATCATTTAATTAGAACACATCCTCTTTTAATAGCACAAGTTGAGGATATGTTAAAGACTTACCAAAGTTTTTAGTATGTACTAATGTGATAAACTTATTAAGATTCTAAGCTAAAAATCATAGACAAGTTACAAAAACAAATTTTGATTACAGAGACAGTTAATTATTTCTGGAGAGGGGAAAACCTTTTTTGCAGATAAAAGAATTGGACTAAAAGCAATTCAGCTGGAAATAAAGGGAAATATGCAAAGTGAAGATGAGCTAATACAGAAAATAAATTAGAAGTTAGCCATCAACAAACACATCACATATTTTCAAAATGCTCCATGACAAAGTGTCAAAAGAAATTCTCTTTCATATTTCTGCATAAAACCTGAACCCAGAGACCAAGCTCATTCTGTAATTCCAAATCAGAAGGGTCCTGGGTTAAAAATACATTTAAAAATAGACAAATTTAAACATTTCCAACTTTTCTAAAAGAGAAAAGTAGGGACTACAGTGGTGGCTCACTGGTTACGGCGCTTGCCCAGCATGCGCGAGTCCATGGGTTCAAACCCCAACACCCATGTACACAGCTAAATGTCAGAGCAACAAAAGCCATGTGAAAAACTCAATAAAAACTGATTTCTCCCTGTCTCTCTCTCTGTCCTTTTCTCTTTTAAAAAAATAAAAGAGAGGGGCTGGAGTGGTGGCTCAGCGGTTTCAGCGCTTGCCTGGCAAGCACGAGGACCCGGGTTCAAACCCAAGCACCACGTACACAACTAAGTGTTGGAGCAACAAAGGCCATGTGAAAAACTAAATAAAGTTGTTTCTCTCTTTCTCTGTCTCTCACTGTCCCTCTCTCTTTAAAAAATAAATAAATAAAAAGTAAATCTAAATTCAGACATTTTCAGAACTGACTCGTTCCTGTCATGTTCTTTATAAATACACTTTAATGCAATTTAAGATATCTTCAATATCTGAAATATATTCTCTTCAAAATGCAGCGAGTCATATTTATGGATTTTATATTTGTAAATAACAAGAATACTTCACAAACTACAACAGCTACCTAATGATCAGATTACAGTTAGTTTATGGAAAAGAAACACTTTGCCTTTCTGACTCAAACAAAGGAGAGGTATTTTCTCTTTTCTTTGCAATCAGAACATACCATTACCAGGTGGTGGTAGTATCAAGTAGATATAAATCGATCTAGTTTCACACTAGTTTTTCAAATAGTCTTAGAACACCGTGGCATATGCCTGTAATCCCAGCAACTCAAGAGGCTAAGGCAAGAGTATCTCAAGTTCAAAGTCAGTCTCAGCAAATTAGCGAGGCCCTGTCTCAAAATAAAAAATAAAAAGGGCTGAGGATACAGCACCTCTGGGTTCAATTTTAAGCACCAAAAAAAAAAAAAAAAGCAATTGTTTAAAGATGATTCATTCTCCTACTGAAAAATTTAAAGCTATTAAAACTACCCAACTATAACCAAATGATTATTAAACATCATTTTAAATGAAGATCTATCTCATTATGTATTAACGTTCACTCCCTCAAACTATCCCAGGCTGCTCTCAACACAAAACCATCATTCACACAATACTGTCTGTGACTGGTACCTACCAGAGTTGTGCAACCCAGTCAGTAAAATTGTTTTACCCTCATCTCAGATTCCGGTTATAGAACATTAGCTTTACCAGGAAAAGAGGACTTAAATAAACTGTGTTGAACAATGTCATCCTTTTTGAACATTCTCATGATTAAGCAAACTTTTCCTATTTGTACATTATAGAGGAGCCCAAATCACTTTCTGAGGAAAATCTTATCTCTGTCCTCTATTAAGGACAGTAGAGCAATCCTCTATTTAAACATGCTTCTTGGGGCTAGAGCGGGGGCTCAGCGGTCTCGGCGCTTGCCTGGCAAGCACGAGGACCTGGGTTCAAACCCCAGCACCACGTACACAACTGAGTGTTGGAGCAACGAAGGCCATGTGAAAAACTAAATAAAGTTGTTTCTCTCTTTCTCTGTGTCTCTCACTGTCCCTCTCTCTTTAAAAAATAAATAAATAAAAAATAAACATGCTTCTTATAGATCTTTCAAAATTGACACAATCTCAGCCAGGTGTGCTGGGAATGCCTATTAATCCCAGTGGCTCAGGAGGCAGGGGCAGGAGGATCACAGTTCAAATCTAGCCTAAGCAACACAACAAGACTCTAAGCTACTTAGCAAAATCCTGTCAAAAATAAAAAATAAAGGGCTGGGAATGTGGCTCAGTGGTTAAGTGCCTCTGGGTTCAATCTTTGGTAACAAAAAAAAAAAAAATACACAATCTAACACCTGGGCCTATTGATTAAAAACATTTATACCCATAGACTTCACTGACTGGCAAAAGAAAGAAAACGATAATTATATTACATATCGCTCAGAGTCATATAATTTACCTTCATATTAAAACATTTTAAAATCTGATGACAAATTATACCCAAGGCAGGTAGTTGGAAAGATAAAATCTATACTTCGCCTGGGTCAGAACGTTATGTTAGTTCCTGTAATACTGCTTATTATACTGGGATACATACTGAGGGATATTTCAAAAGGCCCTAAGTTCACTGAAATATGTTAAAGATATTCTTTAATTATATCACACATCATTATAAAACAATGTATGAAGTTTCTTTGTCGTTTCAGTATAAAAATAATTGTCCTTTTCCTGGTCACTAGATTTGTTTTTACATTCAGGATACTATATTTCTCTCCTTGAAATCTTGTACAAATGATTGCTAGAAATCTGACAGCCGAAGTTGAAGCCCACCTGCAAAATGCATTTTATTCATTATCAGAACTCCTGGTCCTACTATTAATTTTCACTTTATCCTTGTATGCTTTTTTTTTTTCAGTTTAACTCTACTAAAAGCCTACTATTCTACTGCCTATATTAACAACATGTATATAAGTAATCCCTGACTTCACACAGGTAAATTATTTAAATTAACATTTGATTTTTTTAAGAAAGAGAGGGACAATGAGGGAAAGAGAGAATCAATTTTATTTAGTTTTTCATCTGGTTTTAATTGCTCCAATACTTAGCTGTATATATGGTGCTGGGGTTCAAACCCAGGTCCTCACGCATGTCTGGCAAATACCATAACTGCTGAACGAACACTGCAGTCCCTAATGTTTGATTTTTATTAAAATACTTGGTAAGTCACCATGAATTAAATGTGAAACTAAACACAGTAACAAACTGCAATTTTACTACTTGCGATCTAATACAGCAGCCTATTCCTTAGTCATAGCTGCTGACAGAATACACAAGACTGAGACAAAAAATTCTATTATTCATAGCACAGAAAGCATCAAGATCATGTTATCTCCAGTTTCACGAATGCAACACAAACAGACGTGCCTAAATAAATGCCTACATATACAGTGGACTGCAATATAGGAGAGGAACAGGATAGGGCATTTATTGCATTTATAGTAAAGAATAAGCAAACCTGCTCTTTGACATAAGAGGTGGAGGTGAGAGAGCATACCTTATCCCTCAAAGTTGCTTACTGCAATCACAACCCTGAGAAATGGTCCAGGTAGAGTGATCAGGACCTTGCATTCTTAACGTACCCAGAAAGTAAAGTAAGTTCAAGAACACTTGAGGCCCATGGCAAACTAATTCTCCCAACAAGTATATGCTAAATACATAACCAGCCCTGTTAAACAACCTTACAAAAAATCAGAAGAAAAATTATTTCTTAAACTTTAAAGATCCATGACAAGGGGCTGGAGCAGTGGCTCAGCAGTTTCGGCGCTTGTCTGGCAAGCACAAGGACCCGAGTTCAAATCCCAGCACCACATACACAACTAAGTGTTGGAGCAACTAAGGCCATGTGAAAAACTAAATAAAGTTGTTTCTCTCTGTCTGTCTCTCTCACTGTCCCTCTCTCTTAAAAAAAATAAATAAAGATCCATGACAAGAGACGAAGCTTTTACTCAACACTGTATATCTACTGCCTGGCATTCTACTTGGCACAAAATAGTAAGTAAATTAATTTTTAAAAACTCATTTTTAGGGGTTGGGGATTTAGCTCAGTGGCAGAGCACTTGCCTAGCATGCGCAAGGCCCTGAGTTTGGTCCTCAGCCCCCCCCGGGGGGGGAACCCTCATTTTTAATAGAAATACTTCAAGTTAATGCTTCCACTACAAAATGAGGAGAGGGTAACATTTTTTTTCTTGTATCTAACTGAATTCCATTCTGAATTAATTATTTTACCTATGAAATTTTCAAGTACTCTGTAGTATTCTTCTACCCATTGGCACTTATTAAAAAAGCACATCCTTATATCCCCTTTTTAGTGTTTATGATTGATTAAATCACTGGCCAGGGATTATCTCTCTGAACATCTTAGGCTTTAGTAATTATTACTGAACTAAGAAATCTCTCCTACATTCTTTAGAAGGGAAAAAAGAGAGCTATTGCTTTTGTTCTTCTAAAAACAGAATTTTAAAAAACTCATGCTAATTTAGGTAACTGATGCTAAATAAAATTTGCAGACCAGTTTAGAGCTTTGATTTAATATTATGCATAAATTTAGTGGCAGAAAAATTTACTCTGTTCAAAACTAAGTACTACTTGGAAACTTGGAACTTGTGAACTTGGAAAATTAATCATTCTTTAAATCTCCATTTAATGGGCTATAAAATAGGATTAATAGTAGTATTTATCTATAGATCTTAAGTTATTTGAAGATTTAACGAAACTGTGCTGGCAAACTACTTCTGTACAATACTTGGTACATTAATACCCACATATATTAAATATTTTGTCAACTAAATATAATCCTTTGTGAGAAAAGAGCTAGGAGCAGATTCACTTCGAAATAACTTAAAAATTATGAGACTATAGCTACTTCCATGGCAACAAATATAAACTAGCCGTTCAAAGAACAATATACCACGCTTCAAATTTTGGTATCTTGCTGGGATGGTTAATCTTATAAGATTATCAACTTAACAATGCTATAGTACCCAGATATTTGGTCAAACACTAAAGGTGGATGGAAAGGGGTTTTTTTGTTTTTTTTTTTTGTTTTTTTTTTTGGGGGGGGGAGGACATAGTTAACATTTAAACCAACAGATTTTGAGTAAAACAGATTACCCTCCTTAAAACATACCCTAAGTTAGAGGCAATTTTGCCTCCAGACTGCCTTTTAAGCAGCAACATCAACTCTTCCCTAACTCTCTAGCCTACCTGCCTACCCTATAGATTTTGGGCTTGCCAAACTCCATAAGTATATAACCAATTATTTGTTTTAAAAAAATGTCTTCCACTGTAAATAGACATAGACACATAGATACACACACACACACACACACACACACACCATGAAACTGGTAGTTTCTCTGGAGAACTAACACACTTGCAAACTGAACAGTTTAACACCACAATTTCTAACACAAAGCTAACAATTAAGATTATTACTAACAGGTGAAAAAGATCTCAAACGCAAGGAAACTAATGCAACCTGACCCTGCATGAAATAAATAACAGTTTAAAATTCAACACTAACAGGGGCTAGAGCGGTGGCTAGATGGTTACAGGGCTTGACTGGCATGTGCGAGTACATGAGTTTGAACCCCAGCACCACATACGCAACAAAGTGTCAGAGGAATGAAAGTCACATGAAAAACTAAATAAAAATTGCTTCTCTCTTTCTCTCTCTCACTGTCCCTCTTTCATTCAAAAAAAAAAAAATCAACACTAACAAAGACAAAAAAATAATGTACAGAGTTCCAAAATCCTTAAGAATTACCAGATAATACTTTTTTACTACCAGACATTAATAATTTTATATTTATTACAAATTAGTTAAGCCATCCTTTCAATATTTCAAACTTTATTCATCTTTTATCACCTCTTCCTCACTAAATCCCATTAAATAAAGGAGTAAGAGGTTAAAAAACACTAAGTTTGGCAATATGACACACACCTGTAACTTCAGCTACTTGGGAGGCCAAAGCAGGAGGACTGCAAATTCAAAAGTCAGTCTCTGCAACTTAATGAAGCCCCAAGCAACTCAGCAAGACCCTGTCTCAAAATAAAATACAGAAAGGGCTGAGGATGTGGCTCAGTGGTTAAGCACCCCTAGGTTCAATCCCAGGTACCAAAAACAAAAACACCACAACAACCAAAAGTAGATACATGAAAGGTTTTAACACATTTCTAGAAGACTGGGGGAGGTGGGGAGTGGACAACAAAACTGAATAGCAGACGCTAATGCAACAGCATGAAAAAAAGTCATACTTCAGAATCAAACGTAGTCAATGGTGTGAAATGGACAACTGTGTCCAATAAATTTTTTGAATCTCCAGAAACGGAATGAAAGAGAGTGTTTAAGTACTGAGCTGAACCAGAAATAAGGAATTAAGTGAAGGCCTACATACTGAAAAGTCAACTCTCTGCCTTCCAACTTCATTATCTAGCAAAACCTATAACTAAGCACTGAATTCCAAGCAAGAAAATCTTTTCCTAACCCTAAACTGAAGCTGAATGAACTAGAGCAAATAAGACATTTATTACCTATTAATAAGATGCTTCTCATTCTGGTTTCCTATTGAGAAATAGGAAATAGGAGAGATTCATTTTACACATCTATTAACAACCAAAAGTAAGCCAGACATTTGGGAAAGGCATATGGGAAAGGGCAAAATGAACAAATAGAAAAATTAATTTAGAGTGTAAAGAGATGATTATATGTCCCTATGTCAACAAAATGCTGTATTAAAATGCATGAATAAAAAAGAACACAGTGAGTTCTTAGAAATAGTAAAATAATTTTCAGAATTCAATATTCAAAGACATGAAAAATAAGGCAATGAATCTCTCAAAATACACAAAGCCACAAAAAAAAAAAAGATGTAAGAAATAGGTAAGAAACATGGGTCAATACCTGTCTATAAGCAGTTTTCAGAAAAAACACAAGAGGGGACTGGAGCAGTGGCTCAGTGGTTATGGTGTCTCCCTGGCATGCAGGAAGATGTAAATTCAAACCTCAGCACAACATACACAATAAAGTGACAGAGCAATGAAAAACCACATGAAATACGAAATAAAATTGATTCTCTCTCTCTCTCTCTCACTGTCCCTTATCTTTAAAAAAAAAAAAGGAAAAAACAAAAGAAAACCCCTTAGAGTTAAAAGGATTACTCTTACAAATTAAAAAGGCTCACTAAGGGGGCTGGAGCGGTGGCTCAG
>PVKS010012616.1:15230-53390 GCA_004027875.1 Aplodontia rufa
AAAAAAAAAAAAAAAAAACACATTTAAAAAAAAAAAAAGGCTCACTAAGTGAAAAGACTAAACCAAGATACATCACTGACATTTCAGAATGCCAAACAGAGAAAACCCTAAAGCTGGTGTGGAGGAAAGGCTACCTAACAATGCAAGAAGTACTCATGTAAGTATCAGGCAACCCAGCAGCAATACCAGATGCTAGCAGGCCAAAAAACAAATTTTAAATCTTTAAGGAAAGATGATATTCAACTTCGGATTCTATACAGAAGCAAATCATTAGTCAAGTATAATGATATTAGGAAGTTCCTAAGGATGTCACTAAGCAAAGAGAATATAAAGAGAAAAGAAGAAGAAATACAGGAAAGCAATACCCATGAATCAAGGAGAGGAGAAAAGCTCTAGGATAACAGATGTTCAAGAGGCAAAGAAAATAACAATAACACAAAATGACAAAGAGGAAGCAGAACAATGTCAGAGGGCTCTGGGAGTTAGATGGGGGGACGACTTAACATAACCAATAGTGCACTCAAGACTCTGGAAAAAGAAGCAGGTTATAACAACACAAAAACAAACATTTAAAACAATGTATAGTTAGCTATTCAAAGTACAAATCTGTACTTATCTTGATCCAAGATTTGGGTTTTGGTTTGTTTTAAGCGAGATAAGCAATGGGCTTCAGGAATAACGATGAAACAAATTTAAGCAGTAAATTAAAAAATGAAACAGACATCAGGGAAAGTTAATTTTATTTCACATTGTAAACTATAAAAGCAGAAAATTAAATATTCAGTCAATGCAAAGTAAAATTAAAATATACCTGATGTTACAGTATATTAAGGAAAACTGAAGTAAATGGAACCAATCAGAAATGAAACAGAAAAACAAGTAATACACAAAATAAAGATGTGAATTAGAAAACTCTGACCTTACGCCACAAATTCCCTCTCTGGATTTTCTGTATTTAAAAAGTGATACTTTAATATCTGTCTTAAAATGTTTGCTTTATCTATGATCTCAACTGTTATTTTTGGGATTAAAGATGACTTATAGAAACTACTAATGAAAAGTCTGTGTTTGAGAAGAACTGGCATATACTATTAGAAATGTCTAAATTGAACAACAGTATAACAGAGTATAATAAATAAGATACCAAGAAACAAAGTTAACAACAGCAATTAAAGCTACTAATGTAAATAATGTTATCATTATGCTTTCACATAAAGAAACAATAAGGGGTTGGAGATTTAGCTCAGTGGCAGAGCACTTGCCTTGCAAGTGCAAGGCCGTGAGTTAGGTCCTCAGCCCTGGGGAAAAAAAAAAAGAAAGAAAGAAAAAGAAACAATGACGCTTGGTGTGGTGGCACAGATCTGTAATCCCAGCAGCTAGGGAGTCTGAGGCAGGAAGGAGGTTCCAAGTGCAAAGCCAGCCTTAACAACTTAGTGAGAACCTGAGCAAGTAAGCCAAAAGCCTGCCTCAAAATAAAAAAACAGCTGCAGATGTAGCTCAGTGACAAAGCGCTCCTGGGTTCAATCTCTGGTACCAAAAAGAAAAAATAAATGATGAGCTTGTCGTGGTGGTGCCAACCTGTAATCCCAGTGGCTTAGGAGGCTGAGGCTGGAGAATCATGAGTTCAAAGACAGCTTCAGCAACTTAGCAAGGCCTTAAGCAACTTAGTGAGGCCCTGTCTCAAAATAAAAAATAAAAAAGGCAGGGGATGTGACATAGTGGCTGAATGCCACCACGCTTAATCCCGGGTACCCCCCCCCAAAAAAGGGAAGAAAAAAGAGATGAAATATATCAGGCATACAAAAATGATTTAGAACCAAAGTCAAAATGAACATAGACTAATTTTCAATTAAAAACAATAAGAGTGGGGCTGGAATGGTGGCTCAGCGGTTGTGGCGCTTGCCTGGCATGCACGAATACTCGAGTTAGAACCCAAGCACCACGTGCACAACGAAGTGTCAGAGCAACAAAAACCAGATGAAAAACTAAAGTTGATTCTCTCTCGCTCTCTCCCCCTCTCTCTTTAAAAAAACAAACAAAAAAAAAATCACAAGAGTTTCACAGACACTTTAAGTAGGGGACTAGCGTGTGGCAAGGTTCTAGGTTTGATCCCTAGTACCGCCAAAAACAAAGACTAAGAAACAGAGATAGTTTAGGTTCAAACAAGCCCTAAAATGGCATCTAATAGGAACAATTATCTGATGCCTGAATCACAGGTGAAACATCCCAATCAAGGGGTCATGTCCAACAAAAGTGTAAATTCCATATCTACAGGAAACCTATTACTATTCCATTTTGCGAAACTCCCAACTTCTTCCTTTTAGCCACTCAAACTCTGCCTCCCTCTAACTGGTACCAACTGAACCCAACTCTTTCCCATTTATCCATTAAGAAGTCAAATCCCTTGTCAGTATAACAAACTTTCAAACATCTATGACAGCTATTATGTTCTACCCTTTGTATATTCTAGCATTCTCTTCTCCGGTAACATCTCTAATTCTGAGGGATTACTCAATGTGCTTTTAATACAATGTATTTTAATCAATATATTTGCATGATACTTTGGATTAAATTAATATTTTTGCTGCACAAAAGCGATTCTCAAAAGTATGATCAATGGCTCCTAAAAATCAAAGGGAGATCAACAGAGGAAAGAAACCAAGAGCTGAAGAAATTCTGGGGATTGATACTGGCCAAATTATATTGTCATATTGTACGCACGAACAAATATGTAACAACAAATCCCATCAATATGTAAACTACAATGTATCAATAAAAAAAGTAGGAAAGTACGATCAATGGTCTAAGAGGGTCACTAAACCACAGAAGTGTTTCATTATCAAAATTAATTCAAAACAAACAAGTATGGTGACGATTCCAATACAAGTGCACAAAGAATTTCTACGTATAGTGGTATAATTAATTTGCATGAATAGCTCCTACCAACCCCCAGAAAAAGTACAAATAAAAAATATAATAGTAAATATCTGAAAACTGGATTTTACTGGACCAAAGAGCCTCTATACTTAACTCAATACGTTTTCTAATTAAAAATATAGTTGTACAAAAAGAAGCACGAAGGGCTGGAGCAATGGCTCCGCAGTTGGAGTGCTTGCCTGGCAAGTGAAAGGACCTGGGTTCAAACCCCAGCACCACTAATGTCAGAGAAACAAAGCCCAGACAGGAAAATAAATAAAACTGATTCTTTCTCTCTCACTCTCTTCCTCTCTCCCTTTAAAAAAAAAAAGCATGAAGCCATAAATTTTGTAAATATCTTTTAAATTAATCTCAGTGACGCACCAATCACAAATCATTTTTTCCAGAACAAGTGCAAAATAGTTTTTTTCAATTTTAAACAGATGAACTCTAATGATGAAGTCCCAAACTATAGAGGTATCTGATTAAAGTTATAAAAGACAAATACTGCATCTTCTCACTTCCACATGCTACATGTGGAAGCTACAAAAAAATTGGTTCACAGAAGTGCAGAGTAGAATAGTGGTTTCTAGAGGCTAGGAAAGGTAGGGTAGAAAAATTAGAAGGAGGTAGTAAATAACAAAACAGGTAAGAAAAATAAGTTCTAATATTCTATAGCACCACAGGGTGACTGTAATTAACAATAATTTATTATATATTTTATTAAAAACTAGAAGAAACTCAAAGCCTTCTGACAAAGAAAAAAAGTGAGTGTCCAAGGAAATATTAATTGCCCTAATTTTAATCATTACACCCTGTATCATTTATCAAATTATCACACCATGCCCCCATAAATATACACAATTACTATGTATCAATTTTAAAATGTGTACCCAAAACAGGACTAAATCACAACACTGATGAAAAACATACAAAACTAGTCAACATGTATTAACAATACTTCGCTCAGAGGGAAAGTAGCACAACCTAAAATTCTCTTTTTAAACAGTCATATGGGCATCAATGGCACTGATGATAAGAAAACAATTAACACAGGCACATGTTAGCAGATATTTTCTTTTACAGTTCTAAAACCACATAAATACACAATATGAATCAGCTTACAGCAAATATACAGGATTATCTATCTATAAAAGTTCAATTATTTTTAAAATTTGCATAATCTCTAAAAACTGTGTTATAGGAAGGATTCTTAATTAATCTAATTTAGTGTATGATCAAAGGCATGATGAAACCTGCAAAGGACATCTTCTTAGTTTCACTGAAGGAGTATAACAACTAAGTGCTATATGAATAAAAAGCTACTCTGAATACTCACATATCTACAATGTGTCTGTCTTCCTGGTCCTTAGGCAATGTTGATCAATACAGTAGAAACTAATATCAAACATTTCTTGCCAATGCATTATGTAAAGAAACAAACCATAGCAGGCTGGAACAGTAGCTCAGCAATAGAGCACTTGCCTGGTATACATGAAGACCTGGGTCCAAACCCTAGCACCACATACACAACTAAGTGTCAGAAAAAGAAAAACCAGATGAAATAAATAAACAAAATACATTCTTTCTCTTTTAAAAAAAAAGAAAGAAAGATTTTTTTCACATGAATTAATATTAGCTGACAATGTAAAAGGGGAACACGTTTGTTTATAAAATTAGTGATAAAATAAACATTTATTCATGACACTAATAATGCCAGCAAAGAGCATTTCAATGATTTTAAATACAGTCTTTAAGTGGTGTATATATAAACATATTCAATACCCTAAAACTTATTACCTGGAAGATATTATTTTTAACTTAATAAAAAGATTTTTTAGGATACAATAAGTGATTTGATCAAGATTTAAGTATCTAGTATTTTCCCAATATTTCCTGGCTTTCCTCACTCAGTGGAATTAAAAAAATAAATGAAAGTAATCCTGGGCAGCACATCCAAAGACCATATGCAAATAGTACAGTGGACTAATACTTTACAGAGTCAAAACCATTCACAAAAGAAGATCAGGGCCCTACTGGATGCTCTCTCTCAAAATCAAGCAATTAGCATCCCAGCTTTTGTATATCTGACAAGTGTTAAAAATAATATTCTTTGTTCCCTATTCTTATTATTTTTAAAACTACTACATATTTCTAGATACAACTGAAATATAATTCAAACCACTCAACTGTATCAACAAAAAATTGATCTTTAGCAACTACAAAAAACCAACCTGGTTCAGCCTACTAGAAAGACGTGGAAACTATTTTGTTTGCAAATTTTGTAACACTGAGAAAAATCAGAGTTACAAAATTTTAAAAAATAAAAGTTACAAAGTAACCACACTCCTGAGAGCTTTCACTCCCCTAAGAATATAAATAGAATCATTTCCCTACTAAGCTTCAGTCAAAAGACAAAGTAAAAACCTACAGAGTCAAGATAATAACATCTGGTTAAGAACTTTCATTTTTATAACAAAAAATTGAAGTAATAACAGCTGAAAAGTTATTGTCCACATAGTGCTTTCATTAAGTTACAATTACATTTCTTCTTTGAAATTCACTCTTAAATCTAACACTACTCCAAAACAAAAAGTTAAAATTTATTTTAAAAAATGCTTTCCATTTGCTCATTAGAAACTGGGCCTTTTACTGAACCAAATATTCCAAAAGGCAAAAAGAATTTAAGCATGTATGATAAATCCCCTGACTGATGGCACAATGAAACAAACAATCCTAAGCAGAAGAGCAAATTTTCTCCACATACTCCTTAACATATAGTATATACTACAGGTATATGAATCCAACAGTTCTGCTACAGAATCGAAGATAAATAATTGTAACAAACAAATTTTAAGGTAGGAAGATTCAGAAAGTAAGTCTACTCAAGTAGAAGTTCAAAAGATAAATGAATCATAAACAAGTATTAATAAATCAAACCTCCAAAACTTTTAAATACTTCACTAAAAGACTTTCAATAGGAAAAGGAAATAAAGACTTTTCACATGATTAAAAACTTTTCATATCAACAGAAATCAATTTGAAAAACGTGGGGTAGCAAGTAGGACTACTGGTATTACTAAAGAAAAAAATTTTTAAGTAAAAAAATCTAACAGGATGATACATGTGCCAATTCCAGACCCAATACAACATCCTTTGAAAAAAATTCCAACAAGTACACAAATATTAAATGAATGTTCTTCTGAACTTGTACCAAGTTGGGAAACAGTGTGCATACAACCACAGTCAAAAGTGATTATTAATAATAAAGATAATTAGAAGTACTGTACTAACACAGGAACCAAAGCAAAAAACTTGAACAATGCATACATAAAACAATTTTTAAAGCTTTAAAACATTTAGAATGCAACAAAAACAATGTAAATCTACATGGTAACACAACACAATGTAAATAATTCAGAGATACAGCATTAGCAAACAATTCAAAACCTCAGAATTAAAGAATGGTTCAAATGATAAGAATCCTACTATCCAGAGTTGAGATCTTCAGGCAGAGTAACATGACAAATTTATGGGTCAACAGCAGATCACCCATTCCAAAAGTTAAGTATTGCTACATAAAATTTAAAATATTAGGCAGAAAATATTGAAATGAAAAACACACTTCAGGAGAGGTCTAGAGTCACTGAACTAAACCTGTGCACTACTTTATGGAACAATGAGGGAATGCCTTACCTTTCCATGTGAGGCTGAAGTACTTTTATCAAACTTTATCTTACAGAAAACTAATTGCCTCGAAGTTTAGGTAATATATCCTCTGTTTTATAAAAGAAAAACTACTTATTTGTCTATATGTAAATATAACACCAAAGTGTTTATTATTAAAAATAGTTTAGCCTTATGGAAATTTATTACCTTCACTGTTGGCTACTTCAACTACAGATCATAGAGCAGTGCTGTCCAATAGAAACATAATGCAAGCCACATATATGATTTTAAATTTTCAATTAGCCATTTCTTAAAAAATACAACCAAAATAAGCCAGGCAATATAGTTCCAGCTACTTAGCTGACTGAGACAGGAGGGTTGGCGCCAGGAGTTCAAAGCCAACCTAATCAAAACGGCAAGATACACTATAAAAAAAAAAAGAAAGAAAGAAAGAAAGCACATAAAATTGATTTTAATAATTTAACAAAAAAAAATCACTTTAACACATAATGAACATTTTAAAATGCCCAATATTTTGGAGGGGCTGGAGCCATGGCTCAGCAGTTAGAGCACTTGCCTGGCATGCATGAGGTCTTGGGTTCAAATCCCAGCACCACATACACAACTAAGCGTCAAAGAAACAAAGGCCAGATGAAAGAAAAAATAAAACTGATTCAAAATGCTCATTTTTACTTTTATAATATTTTATTATAAAATCTTTCATAAATTTTTTTCACTCAGAATCTTCAAAATTTCATGTGCATTTTACAGCACATCTCAATACTAGATTTCTAGAAATCAATAGTTGTATGTGGCTAGTGGTTACTATACAGGAGAGCACAGGTCTAGAGTATTTTGGTTTTTGTTTTCTCTGGTTTAGATATAAAATAACAGAAAATAACAAAGAATCTGAAATTGGAGCAAAGAATGTATTAAATTTGAAGGACTAGGAGGAACATAGGAAAGGTCAATTCAGCCTTCCCCACCTTAACTCCAGTAGGCCTAGGGTAACAACATGTTTCAATCTGCCAGACAATCCCTATTTGGTAGTGAGACTCTCATACCTGTTGTGATAATATAATTAATGGTACACCCTGTAATTCTCGTAAGTATACCAATCTGGATGACAAATTATATGGTCACTCCAACTATATCTATAATATCTTTGAAGATAACTCCACACTCCTTGAAGAAAATCTAGTTTAATTCTAATTCTGATGCCTGGAAAGAAGCTCAAAGGAAAGAACCCTAAATTCACTACCCTCATCATAAAAAAAAAAAAAAAAAAAAAAAAAAAAAAAAAAAAAAAAAAAAAAAAAACAAAAAAAAAAAAACAAAAAACAAAAATGCTGCTGAAAATTCTTACTTTAAATTGCAGACTAAAAAAAGGAAAAAAAAAAAAGTAAGAATTACCTGTTGAACAAGGCATCTGGAAATTGGGATCATTGCTATCCAAAACAGGCAAACAGAACTGGTTACTTGCAGATCCTAGCATAGGATCCTTATCGCTGAGCATGTTCTTCAGCGAGTCCTCTAAGACATTTTGACTTGTACTAAAATCCTCACAGACTTCATTCTCCAGGTTGGATCCTAGAAATAGGGCATCATCTAAGTGTTCAGTAGGAATTAAATGATTAAATGTATCAACTATATCCATGAAGACTTCTGTGTCTTTCAGCCCTATAGAAAGACAAAAAAAATACCATAAGAAATAAAGCTATCAACTGAAAATCACCTAATACCAAATTATTTTAATAGTTTTGAGTCTAAGAACACACTTCTGAATTTTTGTTTTAAAAAAATCCTCACTGTTTTTAGAATATACATTTGGAAATGTGGAATGAATCTTTACTAAATAATCTTTCTTTTATCATGCATGTAGAATATTCTTTTATCAGAAATCCTAAATGTTTACTCAATTCATTATTTTTAGGAAAAAATATGTATATAATCCATTTATTTGACACACTTGAAAGAATTACATGGCTTAAACCATAAAAACCATATGTTTTTAACCATAATGTTTTCACAAATTAAGAATCAAACACTGCTTTTACAATAAATCCAGGTATAAGAGCTAAAATCAAGTCATTTAAATTACTGTCCCATACCTAGTAAAATTGTTAAGTACCCTTCCCTTATTTACAAAGCATTTAAATTATTTAAAGAAAGGTCACATATAGTAAAAAAGGCTTTTTTTGTGGGGGTAAAAGAGAAAGATAGAAAGATTAACTAAACCCAACAAATAAAACCTTTAAAAACTACACAAGCACATGAAGATGTGTACATAAACACATTTTTCCCCGGGGGTTCCCTTTAAGGAGAAAATGAGAAAAAATGACAAGGAAACAATTATATCATGAATTTAAATTTATTTTATATGTGATCTACACAGATTTTCAAGTTAGTCTTCTACTTGAACTGTACCTATTCAGCAAAAGTCATCTCAATCTCTAATAAAGGAGTCTTAATTATCACAAGCTGAATTATTTTCAATATTGGTTTTACATAAAAATGCACCAACTTTTTTTTGCAGGGAGGAGAGGAGTCAATCAAAAAAAAAATTAATGTTCAGTTAGTCAGAAAATCCCACTGATTAACCAGAATATCCTGGGCTCTATAATTTCAAGGTTTTTGGATTAGCTCCAAATCAACGAAACTTTTCTCAAACTGGCTTTCAATTCTTCCCCCTATAAAAACGAGGGAAGAAAAAGTTCACTTCATTTTTATTGGTATACATCATAGTGTATTAAACATTTTACCTACATCACATAATTAATCCCCAATAATAAATAGGCTCTACTATTATCCTTGATTTACAAAGAAAATGCACTTGATAATTAAAAATCTTCCCCATAGTCAGAAAACACAGCCTCCAGATTTCAGGCTCCACAGCTCATGCCTGGTAAAAACTATGAGCTAAGGCATTGTTAAGATCCAATTCATTAAAGTCTTTTAAAACAATTTTCCATTTTTCAACAAATCAGTGGTTGCCTGAGGTCACAGATAAGGGAAAGATGGACTCCAAAGAAAGGTAAAGTACTTTGGAGGATGATAGAAATGCCCTGAATCCTGATTGTGGTAATGGTTTCAGAAATCAGTTCATTTTTAAGGAGCATAGTTTATCGTACCTCAATTAAAAAAGGGAAAAAAAAAGTTAAGAAAATTCCCTTGCTCTTAAAAAAGTTAATCCCCGGGGCTGCAGCAGTAGCTCAGTGGTTACAGAGCTTGCCTGGCATGTGCAAGTGTACACAGGTTCAAACCCCAGCACTGAAGTACACAACTAAGTGTCAGAGCAATGAAAGCCATGTGAAAAACTCAATTAAAAAAAAAAATTGATTCTGTCTCTCTTTCTCGCTGTCCTCTCTTAAAAAAATAAAAAATAAGTTAATCCCCTTCATAATGAAAGTTTCAGTATCTGCTCAAATTCTGCTATTTATTTACACAGAAATATTAATACAGCACTGAAAGAAGATGTTACCCATTTTACTTACTCACTGGTTACTCTACATGCATTCTCCAGATTAACAGAAAATTGCAGTTATCAATGCTCATAAAAACTTAAGAAAAGTTCCTTTCGAAAGAAATCTCCTCTAAAAATAAAAATTAGGGGCTGGAGTGGTCGCTCAGTGGTTACAACACTTGCCTGGCATGTGCAAGGATGTGGGTTCAAACCCCATCAGCCCGTACACAACAAAGTGTTAGAGCAATGAAAGTCACGTGAAAAACTAAATAAAAATTTGATTCTTTCTCTCTCTCTCTCTCTCACTGTCCCTCTATCTTTAAAACAAATTTTAAAAAATAAATATAAAATTAACAAAAAAAATTTTTAAGGCACTTAAAAAAGGAACAAAAGAAATCCCTAGAGCTAACTGATCTCAGTACCTAAGAAAGCCTAATACATCACCAATACTTCTGCAAATACATTTTTAGATTCCATAAACATTCAAACAATCAAAAATAATTTATTAAAAAGATATATACTATGTTTACAAAATTAAGAAGAATGGAGAACTATCAATCAATTCATTTATCTGTATATGCTGGACTCTACCCTTTATACCACATATTAAATTACTTTCTCTTCAGACGGCTGTGTCCCAATTTGTAATCTGCTTTTCTCAGGTGACTAAAAAAAAAAGGCAATTCTAACTCTAGAAACAAACTGCTAATTTTCTTTCTAAAGATGGTACTCTGACTCTACTGAAAAAGCACTCATTCCCATAGTCACTCAAGGCTAATAATTTCTATAAACTTCACCTGATATCTTTTTGTTGCACCCAACACAGACTATGTGCTTTCTAGAGGTGGGGGCATTCAGAAGTTACCGTCACACAGTTCAAGATCACAAAGCTTTATGGAAGTAAAGCCCATTCTAAATCTTTTTTACTTCTTCCCCAATAATACTTCTATTTGTGAAACCATCCCCAAACTCATTTACTGAAAATGCCTATAGAGTCTATGCCATATTTTTAAATCTCAACAGCAAATGAAATTTAACACTTAAAGACCAATTTTAAAAAACAAGCAGCCTTGTGTGGTGGTGCACACCGATATGCCTAAACAGCTCTGGAGACTGAGACAGAAGGATCCTCAAGTTCAAAGTCTGCCTCAGCAACTTAATGAGAGGAATCCCTGTTCGAAAATAAACACTAAAAAGGGCTGGGGATGTAATTAAATTCAGTGGCTAAGTGCCCGTGGGTTCAATCCCTGATTTCAAAAAGAAAGAAAAAAAAAAAAAGGCAAAAAGCATGCTGTTAATAATAAAATGGGCAGGGATGGAGCGGTGACTCAGCCGTTGTTGTGCTTGCCTGGCATGCGCAAGGACATGAGTTCGAACCCCTGCACTACTACACAACTAAGTGTCAGAGCAACAAAGGCCACATGAAAAACTATATGAAACTGATTCCTATCTTTCTCTCACTGTGTCTCTCTCTCTCTAGAAAATAAATATTAGCTACTATTCTAAAAAATAATAAGAAAATGGGACAAATCCAACTGTCCAGTACACTTTTTCAATTAAACTTAATATGACACATAAAGTTTCCCTCAATTTAAATAACAAGCATTATCAAGGAACATGGTCAAAAGTAGAGAAAGAGTGAGTGGAACAGTAACATTTCTTTAACAATACCTTTCATTTATTCAACAAATGTTTATTAAACATCTACCATTGCAGGAAGCTGAGGCAGCAGAATCTCAAGTTTGAGACCAGTCTCTTCAACTTTGCAAGACTCTATCTCAAAATAAAAAATAAAAAAGGACTGGGTAGGGGCTGGAGTGGTGGTTCAGCAATTCCTTGCCTGGCATGCACGAGGATTCAAGTTCAAACCCCAGCACCACACACACAACAGGGTATCAGAGCAACAAAGGCCACATGAAAAACTGAATAAAATTCTCTCTTTCTCTCTCACTCACTTTCCCTCTCTTTAAAAAAAAAAAAAAAGAAAAAGAAAAAGAAAAGCACTCCTGGGTTCAATTCCCAGTACTGAAAAGAAAAGAAAAAAGCAGCTTCCACTGCATGAGACACTTTAGTAGGCCAAAAAGAATGTGAATCTTCTAAAACATAATAGAATGTAAAGCCTCTCTAATTTATGGATCCAAAAACGACAATTTCCATAAAACACATCACAAGACCAGTATTTTATGGACTATATTTTGAGGAAAATTAGAAATTAGTAAAACTGGTGTCTCTTATGCGGTTCCAACTAGCTTGGCAGGTAATTCCAGAAGAAAAATGCCTAAAATGACTGTACGCAGCCATCCAACAAGACCATCTTAAAAGTAACATTTATCAGAAATATACAGTAATTTATTTTAGGAAACTTCTCAGATATCAAGTGCTTAGTATCAAAAATAAAAGTTCATATGCTAAATAGGAAAATGTTAACTAACTGTAGGAATAACTCACACAATGAACACACTAACCTATTCAATGCAATGTGGATTATATCATGAAACAGGAAAAGGACAGTAGTGGAGAAATTGGTAAAATCAGAATAAAGTATGTAATTTAGTTAAAAGTAATGTACTTCTAGCCAGGTGTGAAAGCCCATGCCTGTAATCCCAGTGGCTCAGGAAGCTGAGGCAGGAGGATGGCAAGATCAAGGCCAGCCTCAGAAACTAAGCGAGGCCCTAAGCAACTTAATAAAAGACTGTCTCAAAATAAAAAAAAAGAACGGCTGGGGATGTGGCTCAGTAAGAGCCCCTGAGTTTAATCTCTAGTACCAAAAAATAAAAAAAATTAAAAAGCAACATTCTAATAGTAACTTTTAGCACTAGTGTTAGTATAAGATGTTAAATCAGACAAACTGAATTAAGGGTGTAGAGGAACTTCATAACCTCTTTGCAATTTTCCTGTAAATCGGAAATTATTCCAAAATAAAGAGTCTTTAGAAAAAAACACTAGTTTCAGATATTTAGTAAAATGGGTAGACAAAATCAGATCTGAGAAAAATTAATAGCTGATTAGAATCTTTGTCAATTATATAGACTGCTTGATTTAAACAAGTTGTTTCTTATGTTGAAATTTACTTTGGATATTATAAATTTAATAAATGAAACACAACAAGCATATCTGGAGCATACTTTAAATGGCCATGTTATATACATACCTAGCTAAATTAACACTGATGCTGAGCACAGTGGCACACGCTGAAATCCAAGCTACTCGGGAGGCTGAGGCAGGAAGATTGCAAATTCAAAGTCAGCCTTAGCAATTGAGCAAGACCCTAAGCAACTTAGCAAAAAGACCCTACCTCAAAATAAATCAAAAGGCCTATGGATGTGTCTCAGTGCTTCTTAAGCACCCTGTGTTCAATGCCTGGAACTAAAAAAGAAAAAAAAATTGCTGAATTGAGAATATATCTGCTAATATCAGAAATTATTTCTGGGCTCAGACACATACCTTATTATGTTTATAAACAATAATGTATGCAGCAAATCTAGAGAACCGAATAATCTGCTTAATTAATATTATTTACTGATCATATATCTACTACAGAGCATTATCTTTTAAGTGCAAATGAAACAAATGACAGACTCAAATTCAAGGAATTAACAATCCCAAACAGAATACAGACATATAAACAAATAAAACAGCATGTAAATATCTCAACAAAATATGAAGTGCCATATTGGAGACTTAAACAGATAATATTAAACAGAAAGGTGAAACTCAGGAAGCTAAAAAAAAGCTAAGGAGATGATGTGTAAGCTGGAACCTTAACATAGGCAAAGAGAAAAGCAAACACTAATTATAAATGGCTGAGTTCAATCCAAATGGACTGAAGACTCAGAATACAATTAAAAGTGATTTGTTCTAACATTCTAAATAATTTAATCTGAGCCCAAAGTTATTTCCTGCTTTCAAATACTTATTTCATCTGTAAAGCTAAGAGAATTATACTGCAGCCAATTTAGTTTATACTAACACAAACAAATTACATTATTTTCTACGCATTTCAAGTATGAATAGAATGTAAAAAGATTTATACAGTAACAATGGGAAAAATTACACTTCTACAAAACCCACTTTAAAATTATTTCTTTTAGAAAAAACAATAAGTCTAACAATAGGGGGATGAAAATACAAAGTCTATAAAAGAAAATTAAACAGGGTAGTAATAGTGGTAGTGTTGGACATTCTGTGTATGATGGTAAATGAAGATTTCACTAATAGAGTAACATTTTAGCCAAAACCTGAAGCAAAAGAACAATCAATTCATAAATGGGTAAAAGCAATATAGGCAAAGACCTAGAAGTGCAAAGGACCTGGAAATAAAACACTGAATGTTTCCAGTCCTTACATCATAGTTTAAATTAAGCAGTCGATTTCATCAGACATTCTTAGTAATAACAAATTTCTATTAGGCAGTAACAGAAGATAAAAGTACTACTGATAAAAAACAATAAAGCATAAAACTTTATGCACTCTAATTTCATGCTAGGTATGAGTATGATAATTTGCTTCACATCAGTAAGTATCAATCAGAGGGAATTACACTCATCCAGAGGACATTTGGCAACATTTAGAGACATTCTTTATTATCACAACTGGAGAAGGTACTAGAGGAATCTAGTAAATATATAGTAAGGCACAAAAATTGCCCAACAAAGAATAGTCCAACCAAAAACATCAACAGTACCAAGAACAAGAAAGCTTGCTCTATATTTAATTCATTTAACATGACAATCCTATATTATAATACCAATTATATAAAAAAATAAATTGGGTCAGAGATAAAACTATTTGCTATAGTTAAGTGGTGAAGCTTAAATATGAATCCAGAAAAAAATCTCATTCAAAAGTCAATGCCCTATTGAGCCTGGTGGTGCACGCCTGTAAGCACAGTGACTCAGAAGGCTGAGGCAGGAGGATGGCAAGTTCAAAGCTAGCCTCAGCAACTGAGAGAGGCCCTAAACAACCTGGTAAGACCCTGTCTCAAAATAAAAAATGAAAAGGGCTAGGGATATAGCTCAGTGGTTAAGCACATCTGGGTTCAATTCCCCACACCAAAAAAAAATACAAAAAAAAAAAATATATATATATGGATGGGGGAGTCAATGCCATTACCACTACCCTATGTTATATTTCTATAAAATTAAATTCACTAAATATTTATTATTCAATATACTGTTCTAAACAACTAAAATGCATTATGCATTTAATCTTACACAATCAGGCAGGTTGTACTATCACTACTACTACTACTACTACTACTATTTTTTTTACTACTATTAATTATTATTATCATTATCATCAATTCATGAGAGAGGGCTTAAAACTTAGAAACGTTATTCCCAACACTACACAACAAAAGACAGAGGAGGGACTCAAAGCCACTCTGTATGACACCAAGGCCAGTTCTTAACCACTGTGATGTAAAAACACTAAAGATGAATCATAGGTTATCTTTCTAGGATAAAGTCAAGGAAAATTACTAAATGTTAATCCATGTGATAGGACATATACTACAAAACACAATTCTATAAAGCAATGCAATCTAGTCACCTGCTCTATATACCCACTTCTTTTTTTTTTTTCAGGGCTGAGGGCCGAACTCAGGGCCTTACATGTGCTAGGCAAGTGCTCTGCCACTGAGCTAAATAAATCCCCAACCCCTATATACCCACTTCTAATTGGGTCCAATTTTATTACTTGGTTATAATCTAGTGGCAAGCCTCATAATAAAAGAAAGCAAGAATAACTTCTTTCCTGAAAGTACTCAGTTTTAAATATATATATGTATATGTATGTGTGTATGTGTATGCATGCTTTATTGTTTTTTATATATGTATGTGTATATATATGCATATGTGTGTGTGCGTGTGTGTGTGTGTGTGTGTGTGTGTATCCATCCAAACTGTCTGCTGGAGAAAGACACCAAAGAGCAAAGCAGACTTAAGAATTTAGAAAAAGAACTATCAGGTAGAAATCAGGTAGAAGTTGAAACTCGCAAAAGCAGAATTACTAGCCAAAAGAAGAAATAGTTAATTTCAAAGCTTACAGTTATTTTGACATTATAAGTGACATTTTAAGAAGCATCAGAAGTTTGAATTAAATTAACCACATAAGTACTGAAACTAGCTCATCATTATAACTAAAATTTAAGTAGTAACAAGCCAACATGAACTTAGCACTTACTACAGGCCAGTTCATTCCCATGCTAAGCGTATTTTATGCATTGTCTCATTAGCTGTTGTTCACAACGACTGTAAAGTAGGTGCAATTATTATTTCTCTTATACAGAACAGTAGATTGAAGTACAATTACACAATACTCCCAAGGTCATATTCCAGTATTCTCAAATTCCAGCGCAGGTAGTAGAGTACTTCCTGAGCCCACACTTTTACACTTCATGCACTCTACTCACATAACACACATTAATGTTTATGATTTTAACGTTATTAATGAGATCTACAAAATACTAAAAACAAAACAGACTGACTCTTCTCACAAAATAAAGCAGGAAATGTGCATTTAGCCACCCTCTACCCACTAAAAAAATGGCTATCCTCAATGTGTATGAACAATACTCTTTAGAGGAAAAGCAAAGTTCTCAACGAAAAACTTTGCAATTTATTTTTATGTTCAAAAATGTTATGTTTTCATGTGCTCACCTCATACAACCTATGAATTAAATACAATATTAAGTTCAGCCTTAATAGGTACAACCTATGCCATTCAAAACTGTACAATAAAGTTATATCAACAGATTAAACACACAGGAATATTTTAAAATCTTTTCATTATATCAATGGTCATAAAAATTTACATTTCCTGACCATTAAAATTTTCTAAATTAAATACTAATTCATAACAATAAACATACAGTCCTACACATCTGAAAATTTCACACACCTTTTAATTCTTGAAATATCTCACTTTTTTAACTCAAACACACTGATTTAACATTTCATGTCTTTGGAATCTTATTTTGCAGCTTAGACTATGTTCTTTAAGAGTAAAAACAGCACTTGGGTCTCAAATTTTTTTTATCAAATCAACAGTCTCGGTATCTTTCCCAGTGAAATCAAAGGGCAACAATTAAAGGAAAATGTTTTTCACTATTCTCAAAGATGAAACAGTATCATAAATGTGTAACAGTTTGCAAGCCACTTTTGCAATTTAAAAAATATATATGCTTCTAAAAAGTACTCCAGGATTCTCAAAGGATGCTCCAAGAAGAAAATAAATACAGCTCAAGATGTTCTATTCCTGAAAAGAAAGAAAATCTAGCAGCCACTTATCACAAAGAATTCCTGAAATGTGGACCAATGAAAATATTTAAATCAGCACTCTTAAGAACCCTGAACTCCCGCACACTGTGTGAAATAGTTACTGGTAAACAAAAATCTGAACGCTGATCAATAAAGCCCCATTAACTCATTAAAAACTTAAACAGTATTATCTTCAGAAAAATTAAATACATAAAAAGGATATTATGACAAATTATAATGGAACTTAATCTGATTTTTTTAAAAGTGCACGTATGAGAAACCAAAAAAGTATCAAAAAAAGCAAACACCATATTACCTTGTCCAGGAAGATAGTCATTATCTGTTTTAGCACCAAAAAAAAAATTCTATGCATAATTTTCATTCAAGTTTGCCAAGTAGCCCCTACACTATGTAAAAATCTGAACTCTTAACTTTTTAGTAAACAAAATTATCACTTGCTACCTTCCAATTTTTATCAATAATACTTTATATAAGCCAAAGACTACCAACTTTTCCTAGCTGATTCCAATGCTGAATATAATTTAAATTTTAGTAACATGGCTTCAAATGATTATTATAAAAACAAAATGATTTAATTTTTTTATTTGATCAAACCTATTTTTCGCCTACTTTTCCACCACTTCTCTTAGGTTTTACTTATTGAAATATGCAATATATTAATATATTGTAAGATCAATATGATAAAGATATCTGAGGTCTATCCAACAACACAGCTAATTCAGTGTAAAGAGAAGTTCACTGTTCTCCCAATTGGATGCTAAAGCGCTATAATAAACTTCATTTTTTATGCTTTTCAATAAGTGAGCCCATAAAGTATGCAGGAACAGGGAAAATTTTGATTCTATCACTGATTCATTTGTTGTCATTTTGACAGTCACTTTAACACTACAACTATCAAATAAAGTTTATAATCTAAGGCTGAAATTATTTTTAAATAAAAGTGACCCATTTCAGCTAAGTACAAGTATTTCTCTGCTAAGGAAGTCACTGCATGTGTGGCTTAATTAGAACAGTAATAACTCCTAAAAGTCCCCCTTAAATTCTGTTACTATCATTGGAAAATAGAGTATTTATTTTAAAATAATAACAGTGATAATGATGATGATGGGGGGATCATTATGGTAACATATGACCAGTAAACAAAAGAATGGGAAGAAAAATAGTAAGTGGGGGGAAAATAGTAAGTGATGGTATAGTTTAAAAGTACTATTTGACATAACAATTTTTATACCACACCTTCCGTGCTGTCAAGAAGCTATAAATTCAAAAATACAAGTATGCCACAATGGTAAATTTCCTGTTCTTTGATTCGTATATCTCTTTCTTATCACAAACACACATCTTCACCTACATTTTCAAAATATCAAACACTTCATTCAAAATTTTTAAAAAAAGATATGAAATGAATAACTAAGGTGTAATTTTAGCAAGATCTTAACAACCGGCTGAAAAAAGACAAAAAAAAAAAGTTCTATTCCGAAATAATTACTAAATATAACAGTACTATTCAAAAACCACATAAGTAGATTACTTTTATCTTTTTTATATTTTGGTTAAAATAACTATTTAGGGACAGCTCAATGAATCTTTCTAAATATCTGTATGTAATGAAAATCAAGAACAGGCAGACATTAAAGCACTCTTTGCCACTTACATCATACCATAATCACATCCTACTAATGATTACTGGAAACACTAATAATCACACATTCGAATCATAAGACTCTTAAGAAATGGAATCTGGAAACCCAAAAATGGGAAAAGGTCATCTAACCCGGCAACACATTCCTAAGGGAAAGAAGGGACAGTGGACCGTGAGTGGTACCAACATTCTTTCCCTTTCTCCCTTCTCCCCACACCCGCTCGCGGAGTCAGGTGATCAGTTATTTAGCACCATTAACACGTACGTATCGACAAGTGGTTCATTAAATTACACGTATTTTCGGAACACAAGACTCTAGGCTTCTCATTTCAAACTAGGCAAAAGGAGCTGACAGTTTGGGTCCCGAGCACAAAAGCACGCGTTAGCAGAAGAATGGATGGAGCACCTACAACCTTCTTCAAAAGGGGGTGGCAAAAAGATCGGCCTCGCGGCCAAGGCCAGTCCCCGCCTCCCCAGGGCCCAGAGCCCGACGCTGGGGCTCCACGGGAAGGCGGTGACCAGAAGCGGCGAATCCCGCAGCCTGAGAGCCTGGCCTTCTCGGCCTGCGCGGCGGTGGCGGCGGGGCACCTTCGCCGACGAGGTCCGGGTAAAGGCCGCGGCCCCGACCTTCCGCCTGGAGACCGCGCCTCCGCGGTTCCCTCCCCAGGCCGCGGTCCAAACGGTCCCCGGCGGGCCGAGGCGGGGCGCGGGTAGGCCGTGGACGTTGCGCAAGAGGCCCGGGAGGCGATTTCCCCGCAGCGCGGGAGAAAGGCGGGCACAGACCTCCGGAGGAGGGCGGGGAGGCCCGCGGAGGCGCCGTACGTGTGGAAGGGGACGGGGGAGGGGAGGATTGCCCTTCTCCCTGGCCGCGGCCACAGCCGCAACTCACCCAGCTCCGCCAGACGAGCGCTACCACTGGCAGCAAGAGGAAGATGGTGGCCGTGCCGCCGCCGCTGAGGAGGAGGAGGGGGCCCGGTGGGTGCCGCGGAGAGGGGGTACGCGCAGGACGTCGGCGTCGTTGCCACAGCCTCTCTTCCTCCAGGGACCGAGCGGCTGCTGCTGACCGCACTATTCCTGGCTTCCGCGTCGCCCTTCTAATCCTCGTTGCACCCGCCGCCGCCTTGGGCCCAAGGGTCGCTTGCCTCGTGGAGATCGTGCGGCGCCGCGAGACCCCGCAGCCATCGGCGCGCGGCGGCGGCGCGGGAGCAGGAGCTGGGCACGTCACGTGACGCCACTGTTTACCGTTCCGGGGGCCGCGGCCTGCGTAGCCGCCGCGCCTGCGCGCTTGGGTCCTCCCGCGACGCGTCTCCGGGAGGCCGAGGGCGCCACTGGGCTTGCGTCTTAGGGCAGCTGCGCCGCCCGCGGATCTCTAGCTTCCACCTCACCAGCGGCTGGCAGGAAAAAGCAATGGACGGCCGCTTTTTCTGGACTGTGATTAGCCCTAGGGTTTGACAGTTAATGTAATATTGATGGGCAAAGTTGCTCCTCACCCCAAGGTGCTTTTTATTAATTGGATGGGTTCAAGAATGGTAGATTAGTGCCCATGTATTACTGATGGCTCTGTAAGACGATCTCACCAATGACTACCGCCACCCTCACCCTCAGCCCCATCTAGCTGGTCTTCCTTGAAATTGACTTTATCAAGAAACATCCCTGGTGCCGAGGAATATTCTTGGTGCCCCGGTATCCAATAAGCAGTCTTCAAAAATATGGTCCGAGGTTCCTGAGAGTCCGCCAGACCTTTAACAGAAGGCTGTATTCCTTTGACAGTAGCATTATGTGTAAGGCCACATTCCCCCGCCCCTTTCAACCAAAACAGCATATAGAAACTGATGGATATGAGAACAACAGATAAGAGAATCCAATCGTCTTCTATCTATCCAGACATTAAGGACATATTCAATACTTAAACAATACCACTGTATTCGTTACTTTGTAAGAAAATATATTTTTCATATTTAATATGCTAAAACATGCAATTGTTTTCATTATTTTTAATAAGTGCTTTAAATCGTTCTAGGTTTAATCTCTAAGATGGAAAACATCAGTAGATACAACCATATAAAGAAAAGCTCTCTCAATTTTCGAGAGTGTAGGGAGGTTCTGAGATTAAAAAGATTTGAGAATCCTCAGTCAAGGTAGGGTGATTGCACAGTAGCTAGGGCTTACCCCATCGCAGCCCTAATAAGCGCTGTGATGTAACTGTTGCTTCTCTTGTCACTTTGACCAAAATGTTTTGTTTTGTTTTGCTTTGTTTTTTGCACAGGGAATTGAATTCAGCGGTGCTCAACCGCTGAGCCACATTCCCAGCCCTTTTTATTGTTTTATTTTGAGACAGGGTCTGGCAGAATTACACAGAGCCTCTCTAAAGTTGATGAGTACTGACTTTGAACTCAGATCTGCCTGCCTTAGCCTCCCAAGCCACTGGGATTACAGGCCTGCACCACCAAGCTTCAAAATGAGACCCTTAAAGACAGGGACTGTGTCTTCCATCTGCAGAGACCATTTTAGTATTCAGTATGAACTGCTGAGATGTTATCATGTGGCCTGCACTGTTCCAAAACCTTTACTTTGAACCTCACACTAACCACAGTTGACGTTGCAAGGTCAATACTAGGTAGACTAAGTCACAGGCATGTAGAGATCTGCTCCTTACTCTCTCCACTCTTCTCATATTTCAAGCACTCTTGATACCCCAGGCTTCTTCAAAGGAGATTTGAATTGTCCCAAGTATTTCTAGCATTCCACCCCTTCCCTTCACTCATCAATCCCTCAAAACTTTGCTTTACAATCTTTTTTAAAAAAAAATTTTTTTTGAGAAAAAAAAATGAATAATTAAAAACTTTTTTTCCTTCATTTGAGATACTGGAGATGAATTTCAAAGAAAAACCTAATGCTTTCTTTGTTCTTCTTTTGGACCTCAACATAAAATTTGAAAAGAGCATAGGAAAGAATAAGATTAAATTATCAACATAAAATCCAATCTGAAGGAATTCTATATAGAGTAGAATCTTCTAAAGGAAATTATTAGATGGGAATTTCCTTAGAAGAGTTGAGACATTTACCTTTTCAGAGAAGTCTTAGTAACTTTTGAAGGCAAAAAATGAAGATAAAAAAAAATAAGAGCTAAGAGACTCATTTACAAACCAAAGATTTCTGATTCTAAGAAAGTCAGCAAACTTGCCATAAAGCATGATGTGTTGATTCTATTGTTTTGGATCAGTCAGACCCAGATTCAGATTTGTCCACTAATGATCTTTCCTTGTTTCCAGAGAGATGCACAGACTATTTGTCTTTTACCTAAATCATAGAAAGTTTACTAGAAGTAAGAACCAGCATAATAATGTTGGAAACGGCTAAAACTGCACACAAGACACGTTTTTAGTTAGGGGACTTATTGGAAAATCAGATTGGTTAAAAAAAGAGAGACAAAATAATGGCTAAAATTGACTTATGTTTGTATTTGACTATAAAATTATAAGAAGGAAAACTGACAAATTTTGAATCTTTTAAAGCTATCACCCAGGAAAATTGATCCTGGCTTAGACTAAGGACAAAGAAGACAGCACACAATGCAGATATAAAAGTCAGTTTTGATATTTAAAAAAAAATGCTTGTTACTGAAACACTGGTTTCCATAATATCAGTTCACTAGAAGAGTAAAGATGGGAAAAATTTAAAGAATTAACTGCAATAAGCAGAAACTAGATGAAAAATATTAAATTTATTTAATAGAATTTTCTGTAGAAAGCATTTCCTAGAGACACACACTTTCATGTTAGTTTAGAATACATTTAAATGATTTTGTGTTTAAACATGGAATCAAAACAGCAAAGTCAAAATATCTACAATTCATCTTACTGATACCATCATTGAACTTGGAGGCCTAACCCAGATTGCGTTATTTCATACATTGTCAGGCTTTCTGTGTCCACACATTTGTTTACCTACTTTCTCCAAAAATATGCTAGCTACTCAAGCTTTCAGCAATAATCCACGAGTGAAAGGAAAGGGGTGCCCCTTTCAAGGGTGAATAATTTACGTGGAATGCAGGCGTTCAGGGCGGCCAAGGAAGGCTGGGCCAAATAATGAAATAAAGCTTTTTAATGCACCAAAGAAGTGCAAGCTATAAGTCACTCTTAAAGACTTTGGCAATTCTGAGGCACAAAGAAGGAGTAAGAAGAGACTGGAGGCACCAGATTAAGCACCCTTGTCATTACCTGTCTGCTACCTTCTGCATTCAATCCTACATTACTCTTTCTGCCAACTCACGATTTCACTTATTTGCTCATTTGTTTATCCATTCCATTATGTACCCAGTAGGTTTCAGAAATAAACCGCATTGTTGCTGCCCTTGAGAAACTCAGAAGGGTAGTGGACAATTACAATACAAGCTGGTTTGAACACAGTTGGCACAGAAGACACATATTCATGTTTTATCTGTCCTGGAGTGGGCCTGAGGCATTTATGTCAGTAGTAATATCCTCAAGAGTGAAAAAGTACCAGAGAACTTGGTGTATTTCATGAAATACAAAAGATTTGTTATTGGAATGTCCATGTTGCCCCCATAAAAATAATCAAAATTCTTTTTTTCTGTTTTGGCACTAGGGATTGAACCAGGGTACTTTATCACTGAGCCTCATCCCCAGCCCTTTTTAAATTTAAGATAGGGTCTTGCTAAGTTGCTTAGAGCCTTGCTAAATTGCTGAAGCTGGCCTCAAACTTGTGATTTTCCTGCCTCAGTCTCCCTGGCCACTGGGATTGCAGACATGCACCAACATACATGGCTCAAAATTCTTTTAACAAAGAAAATGTTTCTGATGATATCCCTCAGTGACAATATCACTTCCCTCCTTGAAATCTTTCCATGGTTCTCTAAACCTTAAAAAATAAAATGCAGCCAGGTACAGTGGTGCACGCCTGTAATCCCATATCTGGGGAGATTGAGGCAGGGAGAATCACAAATTTGAAGTCAGCTTCAGCAATTTGGTGAGGACTTAAGCAACTTAGCAATGTAAGATTTACGTTTTCTTTTCTATCAAAGTCAAAAATGTAATATAATATAGGCATATTGACCGTAATACAAGTGTGAAGCTATCTTAAATCAGGGAACCATGAAGCCAGAAAGAAGTCATTTTTACAGTTCTCTCACAGGTGTCTCATTATATCTGTACCCACCCCAATTTTGTATTAACTAATGTTAAAATATTGGAAAGATAATCCTAGGGTGAAAAAAGTTGCCACTTTTTAATTCTAGCAGCTGGCTGAAGGACTATTGTTAAAGTCTGACATTCTGCTTTCTCAGTAAACTCTTCTCTCAAGCTAAATAACAGTAGGGGATCTATCTGCATTCTGCCTTGGGGACTGAGCAGGCTTTCTTTTTCCCCCCATTCTTTATTTGTTCTTCCTGTTGCCTTTACTCAAAGGTCACTTATTCAAGGAAAGGTTCTAAAATTTTTGTTTCCTGTTGGTTTTACGTACATGTGTGTATACCTGTTTTGTATACACATATACAAAACAGGTATACACACATACAAAACAGGTATACACACGTACGTAAAACCAACAGGAAACAAAAATTTTAGAACCTTTCCTTTGAATAAGTGACCTTTGAGTCACTTATTTGTCAACACGGTACCAAATTTACTTATAATGTTCATAAATTAAATTTAAAAAGAAAATGGATCTTTAAAAAGAAAATGGACTTTGTTGTATCATCCAGATTTCGCCAAACTAACTCTAAGAGATTGTAATAATGTTCATGATGCTATGGGAAATAATATGCTATAAGTTGATCGCTAATGTAACCCAGGCCACTTCCCCTCTGATAATTAAATTTGATGCCTGTCAGTTACTCCCCTATGCATATCTACACAATCAGGAGCAATTATTTGGGGAGAAATAAATATTATTGTCCAATGTTCTAGAGAAATTAATCTCTGGAAAGCTAATAATGATGTTACCAAGATTACCTTAGAGGTAAAAGATTTGCAACAAATTCTTAAAGCAAGAATTGGTCACAATGAGGCAAATGGCTTTATGAAAGGGATTAAATATTCTATTTGCACATTAAATAAAAGTTACTATTATTCTTGTGCAACAGGAGGGCAGAATTCAAGTGCTTCCATTCCCACTTGTCTGGACCTCAGACTGTATGAGAATGAGTTAGATGATATCCCTCTTTCAGGAAAGCACAGCCTGGAAAATAACTCTTGCAAGACCCTGTTATTGCTGTTCTCAGAAGCAGTGGACCTAAAGCAAGAGCACCCAGAGATCATCCATCCTCCTTCACTTAGAACCAATTACACCTCATGCCTCACTAGGTTGGGGGGAGTGGGCAATTGGCCTTCTTAAATAATATATCTAGATGTAAAGAATGCCAATCCTTTGTGGAGATATCTATTCAAACAGTGCTTGCCATAGCCCGAACCAGTTCTAGTTCTGGTGGTATTGTTAGAGGTCATTGCTTGAGACCCTACCTGCCAATTGGAGTGGAACATACACTTTGGTTCAATTGGCTATTTCTTACATCCTGGCATTTCTCAGACTAAATCAATACCAGTTTTCTGGGGCAAAAAATGGGGGCTTTCTCTTCCCCAAGATCTTTGACCCCCATGTTTTTACAGATATGATTGAACTTCTTCCATAACTCCCTAATGAGTTAAATGCCAGGGATCAGGTAACAAGTGTTGAGCCAATTTTCTTTTGGTGATCTATGATAATTTATTATATTGATGATAATCAACAAAAGGCTGTTAATATATAAAAAAGATTACTAATGAGCTAAATAGTACTCATAAAATGATATGGAAATGACTAATCACATTTATTACTATCCCATTAATTGTTGTATTGGGAGTTACAGTTGTAATTAGATGCATAGATAATCTTATTCAAAGATTGACATTTCTCATTAAATAACTTTTGTCTACAGGTCAAAATAATCCTCCTGTATTAGATGCAGTTGAACATGAGTGTCAAAAGATGCTATCAAAATTTGAATAGAAGAGTTTATATGGAGGAAACTGTGAGATTTATGTTTTCTTTTCCATCAAAATTAAAATTGCAATATAGGATTAGCTGCCAGCCCAGGAGAGGCTGCTGGTGCTCAGATTCCAGCAACCAAATCTTGCCATGAGTGCTAGGCCTCACTCAGGGCCACGGGTGTGGTGTGGTCTCCCAGGAAGGGTACTACCACAGCTGTAGATGGTATCCTGGGTCCACACAGACCATCGTCAGAGTGCAGAAGGGAAGGGGTACCCTGCACACCTCCACTGAGAATCCAGAATTTCTGACACAGAGAAAAGTGCACAGATGCAAACTAGAGGAAGAGATGCCTAGATTTTTATCTTGCTTTTAGTTGCCCATCAGATACTTGCCGATGAAAAAGTCTAAATCCTTGTTACATTTGGAGACACTAAAAGTTTCATTTGAAACACAAATCTCCACTCACCCATTGGATACAATACAAACTTCATTTCAACCAGGGTATGAATTCACTAGTTCTTCTCTGCGAACACTTGTGTAGTCACTGGACCAGCATCAGAGCACCAAACCAAAGAGAATCAGATATAGAAACGGGGAACCTGCCAGAGGAAAGGGGAAGATACCAGCCTTCATAGGTGTAACCCAACCACCTAAAGATCCTCTTTACCACCATTTTCCTTGGTATAAATTCAACCATATTAGATTCTCTCTTTCTCCCTCCTTTTTACTTTGGTGCACATTAACTGATTTTAGGCTCTCTCCAGCTCTCATTCTCTTAACTCCTCTCATTTTGCCTGCCCTCCATTTTACCTCTCCCACTTAGCCAACCTTCCACCCATCCTCCTTCTAGTATTCACTTAAGGTAATAATAAGCTTACTAATTAAACTGAGAGTCACTTACTATAGGTATTTCACTGCAAATGAGGAACTGAAAAGAACAATTGTAACAAATGATTGAATAGAATGAGAGTTGAATAGAATGAGAGTTGGCTTAAAAGATATGGTGGCTCAGTTATGGAGCTTGCCCGGCATGCACGAGTATGTGGGTTCAAACCCCAGCACCACGTGTGCAGCAAAGTGAGCAACAAGGGCCACATGAAAAACCGAATAAAATTGATTCTGTTTTTCTCTCTCTCACTGTCCTTCTCTCAAAAAAACAAAAAAACTATAGCATATAGGTCTCAATAGCTTCTCTTAAAGAGAGACTGATATTGAGGTAAGCAGAGGCCACACAGTGAATTAAAACAGTAGTATCCAGGGGCTGGAGCGGTGGCTCAGCGGTTTGGGCGCTTGCCTGGCAAGCATGAGGACCCGGGTTCAAACCCCAGCACCATGTACACAACTAAGTGTTGGAGCAACTAAGGCCATGTGAAAAACTAAATAAAATTGTTTCTCTCTTTCTCTGTCTCTCTCACTGTCCCTCTTTCTTAAAAAAAAAAAAAAAACTTATTAAAAAAAATAGTAGTATCCAGAAATTCACCCAACCCAGGGTAAAAGAAAAGACACCAACAAAGTAAGCCCTCACTTGAAAGAAGAAAATAGAATAATACTGAAATGTTGGGGTCTGACCTTCACTCCATTCCATCAGCTGCCCTAGAGTGAACCTGTTACTATTTGCATAAATTCCTTCGGGAAGGGCTGCTAGGTCCTGCTTTGTTAGGCTTGCTAATTGTTGTGCAAAAGAAGATCTCTGTGGGTTGGAAGGTCTTAACCCAGGACAGGCTGTTCCCTAGTTTTTGTCTGTACTCGAAATCTGCATAACCCCTGGCAACTCCTTTGGGATTATAAAAAGAAATGTAAAGTTTGAATAAAGAGAGACGCTCCACCTGGATCTCCTGCCTGTGTTCTTTCTCAACCCCAGCCCGTCCCTCAGGTCAGAACCCGGCCGGCCGGGGACTCTGAGAGATGGGTAAATGTTCAAACAAGCAGCCCAAATTTCCCATAATCCTTCAACAGCAGACATCAATGATAGGACAGTGGAAGAGATGTCAGAGAAGGAATTTAGGCACAAACTTAGGGTCTGCACAATATTTTCAATGAAATACTTTCAGAAATCTTTCCAAACTTTAAGAATGAAATGGAAACTCAAATTTAGGAGGCGTATAGAACTCCAAATATACAAAATTACAACAGACCCACCCCAAGGCACATTATTATGAAAATGCCTAACATATGGAACAAGGACAAAACCTTAAAAGCTGCAAGAGGGTTTCAAACCAGTGGTTGGATATAAAAGCCTAAACTTCAGGGGGTGATGGTAGAGTTAGAGTTATGAATTTCTGAAGCAATCAGCACATAACAGATGACATTTAAGCCATGGAACTGGATTGCATTACCTGTAGTAAACATAGAGGAATAAAAAGGGAGCTGTGAGGGCTTTCTGGAGCAGGGCAACATCTAGAGGAGGAGGAAAGAAAGGACAGAGCATAGGAGACTGCCTCGCCTCGGAGCTTGCTTCACATGGTGTCAGGGACCTGACATTAAAAAAGTTTAAAAGGAACACTGGCGCCATGGCTCAGCAGTAGAGAACTTGCCTGGCATACACAAAGACCCAGGTTTGAACCCCAACACTACATACACAACTACGTGGAAGAAAAATAAAAACCAGATGAATAAATAAATAAAATTGGGGAAAAAAGCCATAAGAGGCCAGGTGATATAGTCCATCCTGAGTACATGCTGAAAAAGGGGATCATGTTCCTGAAATGTGGTATAGTGGGAGCTTGAAAAATAAGGCAAGTGTTTATTTGCCAGTATCTGGGCTATTAGTTTAGAGAAAGATCAGCAGCTAGATAGGCTTTGTTTATGCATTAAGTTGTATTTTCTAAGAACTTGAGATAAAGTTAAATGTTGGGTAAATAGCGTCCATATAGGTCATATAATTTTACTTTGAAAAAAGTTGTCCTTTCCATCTCTTGGTACCCTCTACAGTCTCTTTAAGTATTTACCAGGTAGGAGAAAATACCCAAATTTTCCTCTAATTTGCCTTCAAACCTATCAACTGACTTCCAGATCTGTAAAACAAGCAGAGTGTTCTGAATCGCTATGCAAGTAAAGGACACCTCAAATTAAATACATCCAAAACTAAACTCATGACTTTCCTTTCTAACCCTACTTTTCTCCACTGTCCTCTTTACCTGATACCCTTGATTTCTTTCTCTCCCTTATGCCCATTTCTAATCATTCACCAAGTTTTGATATTTATACCTCTTGAAAATCTGGAAACCAATTGTCTTCTCCCCATCCCCACTATCACTGCCCAAGTCCAGGCTTATACTTTATTGCTGGTGAAGCCTGAATTACCTTTTTAAAATGTACATCTAGCTGACGCCGGTGATGTGGATGTCGGGTTCGTGTCCTCTCAGAGTCGAAGAATGAAACCGAGGGACACCGAGGCAAGCAGAGTAAACAGAGTTTATTTAAGAAGAGAGAGAACAGAGCAGACTTCCCTCAGGTGGGGAAGGGAGCAAAGGGCTCATCCTGGGGTTGAGTTTGTCTCTTATATATGCTATCTTTCTTCATTTGGTCCTTATCTCCCTGCCTTTGCACTTAGGGGTTATGTCTTTGTTTTTGCACTTAGGGGCCAGGGAAGGAAGTGGTTCCTCCTCTAGAGGCAGGGAGTGTTTGCCTTTTGGCGTCATTGACATATCAAAGGGAATGTCAAAAGAGAAACCAGTCTCCTCCCGACCGACTCAAACATTCTATCTACTCTGACTGCCTAACTTTTTCTATCTCATAACCAATATCCTCTTACTTATTTTAGGATAAAATCCAAACTTGTGGTATTGAAAGAAAACATACTTCACCTGACTATTGTGAAAGGCTAGGGTCACACGGTGTTAAATAGGGAGTCAGGCAGAAGATCTCAGTGCTCAGCTTCAAAGGGTGTATTCTCCTGGCATCCTTTGACCTTTTTATAATTCTGTCTACTTGAAATTAATTAAGCATGTAAAATTAATTGTATATCTTTTTAATCACAGATTGTAAACTTAAAAAAGACAAACTATGTATCGCTCAAGCCTTTATCTCTGGAACCCAGCAGGACACATAACTCAGTAGAATTTAATAAATATTCCTTGGCTTGATGACATACATCTACCAAGAATGGATTTGTGTGAGGACTTTAACCTCTAGGAAAGAATTTTTGTTGTATCATCAGCTTTCACCCTGTGTTCACCACCCTTGCGTCAATCACTCCACCTCAGTACTCCCAAGGTACCAAGGGGTCAAAGAATGGAGACTGCAAAGCATGGATATTGTCCCAATGCTACTGCATGCAGAAGCCAAAGAAGTTACACTTACTGAAGGACTTCCATTATCACTGACACATTGTCCCATTCTTCACACACATACACACAAGAATAGTGATTTAGCAGGCAATGAACATAAGTGAGAAAGGCTGGATGGAGTCCAGCAGACTTTGAGCTCATATGAAACACACTAATTTTCAGATTAAGGCAACGTGTCTACACAAAAATCCTTTTATGGGCAGAGGGAAGACTGAACTCCTGTCTTCCCTCTGCTCATAAAAGTGAAAGAAATAATGTTTGACTTAAATGTTATTGCTGTCTGGAGAATGAAGAGCTCAAAGTTCTGTACACTATCACCAGCCAGGGTGGAAGAAAATGTATATCCCTTTCACATTATAATAAAACAAAACACATATTTTATATATGCACACATCAACATTTTTGGGCAAATGTGAAATCACTGAATTGGTAAAGTTAATATTCAGCAAAAACTGACACCCAAATCAAAGGTTATCATAAAAGAATAAATGTCTAGAAAATAATACTCTGAAAGTTTAAACAAAGAATTATTATCAGTTATAAAAAGTATCAGAAGCCAATTTTAACAGTTTGACAAGTCATGGCAGAACACACCTGTAATCCAAGCTACTTGGGTGGCTGAGGCAGGAGTATTCAAATTCAGAGCCAGTTTGGGCAACATAGGGAGACCTTGTTGCCAAATAAAAAATGAAAAAAAGCTGAGGTGTAGCTCATTGGTAAAGAGGAAGTCCCAATTCATGCAGGAAGTCCCAATTTCAATCCCCAGTACTGTAAAAAACAAAATAAAACAAAAATCTAATCATTTAATGCCTTGCTGTCCTTGTGGTCACTCTACGTGCATTTGCAAGGTTAAGTATCAAATTGGTCTTTTTGTAGTAATTTACTTTCTGAGATTGTTAGAGAATCTATTTTCTATGGCTAAATCTCTCAATGTAGGTACTACTAATAGTGAGTTTGCTAGGAAAGAAAATCTAGCTTCTCACCTCTCCAGAAATAACTGACTAAAGTGAAGATATATTTCTAGGAGATGGTATAAGGGGGGGGGGTTATTTTACTACTCTGTCTCTAATATGTGTATGTCCCACAACAACAAGTGAAATTGAAAAAGATTGTTCAGGGGGCTGGAGCTCTGTGGTTAGGGCACTTGCCCAGCATGCAAAAGTACACAGGTTCAAACCTCAGCACCCATGTACATAACTAAGTGTCAGAGCAATGAAAGTCATGTATAAAACTCAATAAAAATTGATTCTGTCTGTCTGTCTGTCTCTCTCTCTCTCCCTCTCCTTCTCTCTTTAAAAAAAAATTGTTTACCATGCATAATGGGGCAAGCTTGTAATTCCAGCAACTCGGGAGGCTGAAACAGGAAAATCGCAAGTTCGAGGCCAGCCTCAACAACTTAGCAAGATCTTGAGCAACTTAGTGACACTCTATCTTGAAATAAAAAATATAAAAAGAGCCAGAAATGTGGCTCAGTGGTAAAGTGCCCTGGGTTAAATCCCCAGTACCAAAAACAAAAACAAAAATCATCATTTTCACATATACACTTTTATTTTAATTTATTTTCATAAACTACTTGTCTTATGCAAATACTTTTAATATCTTTTTGAACTTTAGATCTAAAAATGTAGCAGTGGATACGGATTAAGCTTAAAGGGGGAAAAATCTCTGAATTTCCATTTCCTTCTCTACCTTCACACATGCCTAATAATTTCAGAATTTTCCTTGGAGTTAAATGACAGGAGAATCTTTGTGCCAGATATTACATGAGAAATGTTTACCCTTTCTCCATACATCATTTTCTACACACAAATGAACTTCTTTGCAGGTGATCATAAATTGTTAGCAATTCCTGCTGTGCTAATATTATAATCTGCAAGTGCAATAAAAATATTTCCGTTTTCCAGCAGTTTTATTTAAATGTAATAGCAGATATTTCATATTGATTGAACATTTTATATAAGAACATGAAAAAGCAATTCAAATCTCTAAGTTAGAAAACTTGATATGCTGTTTTTAATTCCTCCTCACAGTTATAAAAAAATCTCAAGGGACTCTTTTTCTTCAAAGTCTTTATTATAACAATGAAATTGCTTAGCTAAAAATGAAATAGAATCCCTGAGGGTTATTGTGATGCCATGAGTTACAGCACACTGAACAACCTTAGAAAAGAGTGCAAAAATTACAACGATGATAGTGATGAAATTTAATCTCTATTATTCTGTCTTGTATCTTATTTAAATTTTTATAAAAATTTATAAATTGGCTCACAATGTATACTTAAGTAATTAATACTTTCAAAATACAAAGCCGATAAGACATGTTCATACTAGTTTTAGAATGCTTACCTAGAAAATAAAATAGGTATTTGAATATCATTCAAATCACACATTTATTGTATGTTACTATGTGTGTTAGTCAACTTCACTGTGACAACATACCTGAGATAATCAACTTATAAGGAGGAAAGGTTTATTTTAGATTGTGGTTTCAGAGGTTTCAGTCAATGGTGGATAACCCTCTTTCTTTAGGCCTGTGGTACCATGGCGTAGGAGCATGTGGTGGAGTAGGCTTGTTCACCTCACAGTGGCTGAAGCAAAGAAAAGCAAGAGATGTGGCTGGGGTCTCAATATCCTCCTTAAAGGCATGCTCCCAATGAACTAACTTATTTTTACTAGGCTCTACTTTTTAAAGGTTTCAATACCTCCCAATAGAACCAGGGGCTGAGGACAAAGCCTTTAAAACATGAACCTTTGGGGGACATTCAAGATCCAAATTATGACAGTGACATGTGTGTTTGTTGAATCATTGGTCATACATAAGTTCAAGAATACCCACAATGATGCTAAAAAAAGAAAAAGCATCCAGCTGATTAGCCATACAAATGAAGCCAAATCCAGTGTGGAATTAAAGATATGAGGTAATAATCCAGGCAGAGGCTGGACTACAGGGAGGGGAAGTATAGTTTGTGGGACTTCTATTAATTATATCAAGGGGTTTCACTGGGAGAAGATATGACTCACAATAGAATTGATATTTAAGAATACCTCTTTTCATTGTAAAATACTGATTTCATTAATTGATGTGGCTAGGCGTCACCAAATTCTGATGCCAGGACTTCAGTAATCCCAGTTGTAGCTGGGTGTTTTAATGCGTGCCTGTGATCCCAGAAATTTGGGAGGCTGAGGCAGGAGAATCGTAAGTTCAAAGCCAGCCTCAGCAATTTAGCAAGGCCCTAAGCAACTTAGCAAGACCCTGTCTCAAAATAAAATATAAAACGGCTTGTGGATGTGGTTCAGTGAAAGTACCCCCTGGGTTCAATTCCTGGTACAACAAAAAAGAAGAAAAAAAAGAAAGAAAGTAATCCCAGTTATATTCTAAAGTATCTGTGACTTCAGGCTGCAATAGGTTAGATAGACCTACACCGTTAGATGAGGGCTAGGTATCTGAACTGGGGAATATGATCACAAATTCTTTGATATAATTGAGTGATGGATGGCTATATGGGCAGAATTTTAGAGATCTAGCAGCAGATATTAGGAAGTGTGATCAGGGGAGGATTGATAGATAATCCAGACACAGGAGGGACAGAGTTTCCAAGCAAGAAACTCAGTCCCTGTGTAGATAGGAACCTGATCCCAGAAAGGGAGATGGTTTGTAGGATTGTACACCAACACCATCCCTATATACTTATGAAACCCAAGGTAAAGCTGAATAAATCCTTTAGACTTAACTCACTACACTTGCTTTTAGTTGCTTGCTTTTAAAGTCATCAACTATTAAAAAAAAAGAAAATAATAAAAAAATGAAAAAAATTAAAGTCACCAAGTTCAGGGGTCAAATAACTAAGCAATATATATTCCACAAGATTTACTGAAGATAACTTCTCTGACATGTGGATCATGGTGATGAACAGTTGACTCGGGTACTCTTCAAGGAGTTAAAGGCCACTTCATTGAAACCACTGACTTTTCTTGGGCCTGTGCAGATATCCAGTGAGTGACTTCTTTCACATCAGAGAGCTGAAAACTGCCTGCAGTTCATGCTTATGCTATCCTTTTCTGAGCATGGCTCTTGTGAAGAGCTGCAAGGAGTGATTACACATGTGCAAACTACTGATTTCTTTACCTCCAATCACCTTTCCCCATTCCTTAACTGTGTGATCAGAAAACTTGAACTCTCTTTTCTTTTCCTATTTTTTTTTAACCACTGGGCCACATCCCCAACCCTTTTTATCTTTTGTATTGAGATAGGGTCTCATTAAGTTGCTTAGGGCCTCACTAAGTTGCTGAGGCTGGCTTTAAACTGGTGGTTCTCCTGCCTTAGCTTCCCAAGCCACTAAGTTACAGGTGTGCACCACCATACCTGACAGAAGACTTGAATTTTCAACATTGATACCACTCTTTTTTTTTTTAAAGAGAGAGAAGGACAATGAGAAAGAGGGAGAGAGAGAGAGAGAACAATTTTATTTAGTTTTTCATGTGCCCATAATCAATTATGCCTGTGTAATGAAGCTTCCACAAAAACGGAAAAGAATTCAGACAGTTTCTAAGTTGCTAAACGTGTGGAAGGGCTTACAGGGTATAGTGCTCAGAGAGATGCATCTCTTCCATTGGGCTCTTCATCTATATCCTTTGTACTACCATTCTAAGAACTGGGTGAGCAAAAGAAAAATGTTTCCTTGAATTCTGCTAGCCATCCTAAAAATTATCAAATCAGAAGAGAGTAGTCATAGAAATCCCAATTTATAGCCAGTTGGTCAGAAGTACAAATCACAATCTGGAACTTGTGATTGATTGGAACCCAAAGTGGGACAGTCTTTTTTTTGATACTGGAGACCTTTTCATTTTTATTTTGAGATGGGTCCTTGCCAAGTTGCTGAGGCTGGCCTTGAATTTGAAATTCTCCTGTCTCAGGCTCCCAAGTAGCTGGGATTATAGGCATGCATCATCATGCCCAGCAAAGCGAGACAGTCCTGTGGAACAGAGCTGATAATCAGTGGGGTCCAAATCTGACTCTAGGTAGACAGTATTAGAAATGAATTGTAAAACACACAATTGATTTCTATTGGAGAATTGCTTGATGTATAAGGAAAATGCCTGTACATCTGGTGTTAGAAGTTTTGTATGCTGTATTGAGTTATGTGAAAAAAGGAAAATTAGTTTGGTTTTTTCCTTTCTCTTACATTAAGCCACCTAATCAGTAGCCTTTTGTTACAGCAGCACTAGCAGACTACTACAGTTGACATATAGTAAATATTTAGAGCATGTCAGTTCTTGTTTTTATATATCATTTTCCAAGCTTTTGAGGGGCTACCACCTCTGCTATTAGATTCTCAAGATTAAAAGGCTGATCCATTGTCTATATTTACCCACTTCTAGGTATGACTTTTCATGGTTTCCTTTTATCCGAAGATATTTTCAGTCTTGTCATTTATTTCTTTAAATGATCAGCATAGTGTGTTTAGAGTGTGCACTTGCTAATTCATATAGTTAAAGTTTCTAATAAGCAGCTTTTTGCTTATGGAGACTGTGCTAACTATAGCTTTCCATTGCTGCAATAAAATGCCTAAGAAAAACATTTTAAAGGAGAAAAGATTTATTTTGGCTCAGTTTTATAGGTTTCAGTCCATGGTTAGCTGCCTTCATTGCTTTGGGTCTGAGGAAAGGCTGAACATCATGGAAGCAAGGTGCAGTGAGCAAAACTGCTCACCTCATGGAGGCCAAAAAGCAGAGGGAACAAGAGGAAGAGGCTGGGAAAAAGATATAGTCTCCAAGGACTCATTCCCTTTCATTAAGTCTCACCTCTTACAGTTTCCATCACCTTCCAGTAGTCCATTCAAATTATGAATGTATCAGTGGATTAATCCACTGATGTTGTTAGAGCCCTCATACAATCATTTCTTTTTTCCTTTCCTTTCCTTTCTTTCTTTCTTTTTATTAAAGGGAGAGAAGGACAGTGAACGAGAGAGAGAACAAAGGATCAACTTTATTTACTTAGTTTTTCTTGTGGTTTTTGTTGCTCTAACATTTTCTTTTGTATGTGGTGCTGGGGTTTGAACCCGTGTTCTTATACATGCCAGGCAAGTGTGATAATCACTGAGCCATTGCTCCAGCCAGTACAATCATTTCTTAAATACTACACCTCTGAATGTTGCTGCATTGTGGATCCATGCCTTCAACACATGAGCCTTTGGGGAACATTCCAGATCCAAGCCATAACAGAAACTAGTTTGGGGGACTACTCAATTATCTATGTTTACTGAACATAGAAATTGAAAACAAAATGTTTCGAAGGTAAAGATGCTCCTCACCTTATGATGGGGTTGTGTCCTAATCCACCCATCATAATTTTAAAATATTTCAATATGCCAAACCTATAAAATGTCATAACTTAGCAGCATAATACATTAAAGAATATCAATTATTTACTCTCATGATCACATGGCCAACTGGGAACTATAGTTGATTGGCTGATATCACTAGCTCAAAAAAATTAAAATTCAAGTATAGTTTCTACTAAATATATGTCACTTTAGCACTATTATAAAGCCAAAAAATTGTAAGATGAACCATCACAAGTGGGGGACCACTTGAATTTATCTCCAGAAAGGATTTACATTTGTGTCAGAAGAAGTTGTTCAAAGTCCTGAATCATGACAAAGTTCAAAGCCTTCAGCTTCTCTGGATAGTCTATTAGAGTCAATTGAGCTGTACTTCTTTTCTTTCTTTTATTTTTCCTTTTGGCAGTTCCAGGGATTTAACTCAGGGGTACTCTACCACTGAACTATATTCCTGGGTCTTTTTAATTTTTATATTGAGACAGTCTCAATAAATTGCCTAGACTGACCTCAAACTTGTAATTCTCCTGCCTCTGCCTCTTGAGAATCTGGGATTACAGACATATAACACCATACCCAGCTCAACTGAGCTATAATTTTACATTGGCTATCCCATTTCCAAGTCATCCTTGGTTTGAGAGAATATCCCTGATTTATTATAGGGAGGATTGTCAGCCCTTGTTTAAGACCTGGATTGATTTAGCAGTTTTTGTTCCATAAACATGTGAATTCTGTAGCTACCCTTGCCCAGTTAGAAATGTTGGCCAAAAGAGTAACTCTGTAGGTCCTTTTTTTCTTTCAAGTGTGGCTCAATAATTCCTTAATGTCTTGTCATTTGTTACATGTTTTTGAAATATGTGGTAAATCAGATTGGAAGAAAGTAGCCAGATGAGAGAAAGGTGAAAGAGCTTAAGAGAGGAGTGGGGGAGAGGGAGTCTGGCTGTTGGTTTGGCAGTCAATCAGCTCCATCTACTTTTCCTTCAGTACAGCTGTGGTTAGGGGTTAGACTTCAGGGCCCACATATCTTACACTTGTGAAATAAGAAAAATGACCTTTCATTACTAGCAGGGCTAAGAGTGGAAACTATTTCTGTTTTAATCAGTTTTTCATTGATGTGACTAAAAGACCTGACAAGAACAATTTTAGGAGGAAAAGTTTATTTGGGGGCTCATGGTTTCAGAAGTCTTAGTCCATAGATAGCCGGCTCAATTCCTCAGGGCTCAAGATGAGGCAGAAGAGTGTGGTGGAGGAAAACAGCTCAGATGATGCTCAGGAAGCAGAGGGAGAAAAACGCCATACCAGATAAAGAAAATTTACCCCAAAGGTAGGCCCCCAATGACCCACCTACTCCAGTCACATTCTACCCGCCTTCAGTTACCACTCAGTTGATCCTTATTAAGTGATTAATTCACTGATTGGGTTAGTCCATTTCCAAGAGTTCCTATAGTCTCAACAGTTCCAAGATTGCCCATAAGTCCAAAGTGTTCTTTGAAACTTGAGGTAAATTCTCCACATGAGCTCCTTCAAAAAAAAAATCAACTAAACATTTCCATTCCAAAGTATAAGACATGGAAAGA
>PVKS010012617.1:0-53231 GCA_004027875.1 Aplodontia rufa
AAGAGAAGATCCTGAGACAAACCCCCATATCCTTAACTATTTGATATTTGATAAAGGGGGAAAAAGTATAGTGTGGAAGAAAGATAGCCTGTTCAACAAATGGTGTTGGACAAACTGGACAGCCATTTGTAGACAACTGAAGCTGGATCCTTATCTTTTGCCCTGCATAAAAATTAAATCAAAATGGATCAAAGACCTGGATATTAAGCCTACAATTTTAAATTTACTAGAAAAAGAAGTCGGGTTAACACTACAGCTTATAGGAGTCGGCAGCTACTTCCTTTAGAAAACTCCTGTGGCGCATGCTGTAAAATCAAGAATAAATGAATGGGATGCAATTAAACTAAAAAGCTTTTGCACAGCTAAAGATCTAGTCAAGAGCATCAAGAGAGAACCTACAGAATGGGAGAAAACTTTTGCCTGCTACACCTCGGACAGAGGGCTAATATCCAGAATATACAAGGAACTAAAGAAACTAAAGTTCAAACTCACAAATAATCCAATCGATAAATGGGCTAAAGAACTCAAAAGGAACTTCTCTCCCGTGGAAGTCCAGAAAGCCCATAAATATATGAGAAAATGCTCTACATCATTAGCTATAAGGGAAATGCAAATCAAAACTTCACTCCTTTTAGAGTGGCAAAAATGAAGAATACAAACAACGACAGATGCTGGAGGGACTGTGGGAAAAGAGGAACACTGTTACACTGCTGGTGGGACTGCAAACTGGTTCAGCCACTATGGAAAGCAGTGTGGAGAATCCTCCAAAAATTAAGGATGGAACCACTTTATGACTGTCCCACTCGTGGGTATTTTCCCAAAAGAGCTAGAATCAGCATATTATAGTGATATGGCTTCCTCAATGTTTATAGCAGCTCAATTTACTATAGCTAGACTATGGAACCAACCCAGATGCCCATCACTCGACGAGTGGATACAAAAGCTTTGGTACATATATACAATGGAACACTACTTGGCCATTAGAGAAGACAATATTATGGCTTTTGATATCAAATGGATGGAGATGGAAAGAATTATGCTTAGTGAAGTCTCCCAATCTCAGAGACTCAAGGGCCGAATGGTTTCTCTTATCTGTGGATGCTAGAATATATGGGGAAGCAGTAGGAGAGACTGCTAACCTAACAATACTTCAAATTGTATGACTCTCAGAGTAATAGGGGGATGGCTCCCTAGGATACTTGGAGGCATGGGAGGGGGATGGGGAGAGGGGAGGGTGTATGAAGAACTCATAGGAGACTGGACAGTGGAAATATGGGGGAACCATCCCAGAAGCCAAGGTCATTCCTCCATGAGATACCCATTTAACACATGAGTTCTTCTGGGGGAAACTCCAACAAGTGAAACCCAAGGTGGTCATCCATGTTTTGGCATTACCCCTGGATAACAAAGTATATATACATTGATTACTGTTGGTTTGATAATGTTTCCCCCTCAATTGTATCTCTATATACTTCCAATAAAAAAAAAAGAAAGAAAGTCAAAGTTGCTGGACAGTAGAGGCCTGTGTTGCAGTTCTAGACAATGCTCATTGCATAGAGCTGAAACTCATCAAAAGTTTTTTGAGTGTTGGCAGAAAAGTTTGCAGGTAGGCAACAAAAAGTTCCAAAGATCTCAAGAAATTTGGGACAGGGATAAGAACGGGAAGAAGACAATACAAATAATATAGATTTTAAAAGAAGTTATAGGTATAACTTTATTTATATAGGGAATATTTTCTTGCAATGAGTATTAACTAAACCAACTTCAGGTTGTCTTAGCTATCTCTTTGCCATTACCCATGTTTCCTCCCGGGTTCTGTCAAACAGCTGTTAATATGCAGTAATGTTTACAATAACCTTTATAATGTCAAAGAATTTCCACCAATTTCTCTTGATATTTTCCTTCTGTTGTCTTGCACCATCATAAACTTTGCATTTTAACAGCCAGCAGGAAAATTTTGTGGCATTACAAGCAAAGTACTCTCTTGGCATATCTTTTGATGGCTGGAAATGGTCAAAAGAGTTCACAAAAACAAATTAATAATGGCAGAGAAAAATATCACAGAGCAGCAAAAAACCAGATCTGTGAGGGTCATTTCAACTGCAGGGAACACAAGACAGCACACTAGTGTTCATTGGTTTAGCATACAACCATACAAACAGTTACCATAATTTACATGTCTTTCTGCATATCTGCTAGGTTCTAAGCACTTTATATGTGTTCATTCTAATCCTCAAAACAATTCTTCCATGAGGAGAGGGATACTATTGTTATACCAAATTTTACAGGGAAGGAGATGAACAGTTGTTAAGTAACATCAAGATATACATGCATTATTTATGACATGAAAAGCACTAGAAAAAAGTAATGGATTTGCATTCTGTGAGAAAATACTGAGGTATAATTATTATTAAAATTATGTACTAAAAAATGGCCTAGAAATGACAGTAGAAATTCAGTAGTTTACTTAATGTTCCCTGAATAATTTTATCTTTTTGCTTGTTTTTGTTTGTAGCACTAGGGTTTGAAACCAAGGGATTTTTATCAATGAGCTACATCCCCATCCTTTTTAATGTTTATTTTGAGACAGTGACTAAGTTGCTAAGGGTCTCCCTAAGTTGCTGAAGCTGGCCTCAAACTTGTGATCTTTCTGCCCCATCCTCTAGAATCACTAGAATTACAGGCATGTGCCACCACATTCAGCCTGAACACTGTTACCTTTAACACCTTGTGTGCTTCTACATTTTCATTATCTAGAATGCCTTTTCACACTTAGCTGCCTGTAGAATAATAATTACTATTCATCCTTTAAGATAGATGATAGTATCACTTTTTCCATGGGAACTTCTCCAATCCTCCAAACAATTAGTCATATGCTTGGCTAGATTCTCCTTATTTTTAATATACATTTTATGCCATCTGCAAGTGTTCAGTGCAGGAAAGAAAACACTCTAAAACACTTCAAGCAAAAGGAGATTAAATGCAGGGAATTTGATGCTTGCAAAATTGTTGAAAGGGTACTAGCCTGGATCTCCTGAGATGATTCTTAGAATACTACAGAACTGACCTTCTTGTACCAGAACACACTCCACAGCTGTGATTCAGGAATAAGAAAGTCAGAGTCTATAAGTTGCTGATACTTCATCTAAAATTGTTTCTTAATAGCCAGAAAATTGGTAAATGGGCCTTGGAGTGCTAGAGCAGAATAACCACAGTCCCCAGTACCTTGCTTACCAACAGAAAACAATGAAAGGGGGAGTAATTTGTCCTCCAAATCATGTGCATCAAATTGATAGAACCTAATGTATATCTAAAATCCTAGCTGAAAAAGAGTCTAGGAAATTTGAGTTTTAGCTTTTAGGTCTTTGGAGTGAGGCTCATCAGAAGATGGAAATCGAATGTAAGCAAGTGAATCCACTTCACTTTCCATGAAAACTTGCAGGATACTTTGATGTATATGCTATCATTAGTGGCTGATATAAGTGAAAGGCAATGTTTTATTTGACTTTTAAATCCCAAATGCTCAGCCTAGGATTAATCAATAAATATCTATGGAATGAAAATAATTCTTAACTATCTCCTATTTATTTTGCCACTAAGTTTAAAGGAGAGTACAGGGTACTTCTGGGTCTATTATTCAGTTGATATATTGTGTATACTCTGAGCAGCAAGGAGATTAACCTGAAAAGCTGGACTTTGAACTGGGAGAGTAGTTGGGTCTATTACACTTAACTCAGCTCATTCTTAAGTGAGAAGTAAATGTGCTAATATATTTTCAAGAAAAACTTCTCTAGCTCCTATTTATACAATGTAAACGTAAACATGTTCACTTTGGTATCCAAGAATAGTACTATAAGGTCCATAACTATCTTTTTCAAAACCATCCCCCACCTGCATACACTTGCAACTTCAATGTATCTCGTCCTCCACCTGAGCTGTGTGTTTAGCTCCATGTTTCGCTCTTGTGATTTTTTTCCTGAAATGCCATCTTTATATTGTGAGTGAAACCCAATTTTCTCTGAGTTTTATGCACTCCCTATTCTTTATATTGTAGTACTACCTTGTCCTCTTCATAGAGCTCTTCCCAGAAACCCAATTCATTAATATACTCCCCTCCCCTGTTGCCCTGCTGCCTGATTTACTTGTTGAATATGCCTTGAACTAGTATCTTAGGTTGTTTTCTGTATGTCTTGTATTTTACTTTGAGAGTGTTAATCATTTCATAGCCAATACAACTCTTCCTGTCCCCATTCACTGGCTGAGTAATTTAAAATCTTTGTAAAATGATTGATTGTAGATAGGGATGAGATGATGATGTTATGATTGCAATTTTCCTTAGATTTTATTTAATGCACATTTAATAACTAAAGCAACATGATTTTGTTAAACACCTATTATGTTTTCCCCTTCTAACCACTCATTCCAGAAACTTCAGTTTATAAAGTATTAAGATCAAATATCCTCTCTGGATTTTTTTTCTTGGCTGGCCTCTGCTAGTAAAATGGGTTTTATTTTATGAATCTATAATAGTATTTATTTCACTATACTAGTCTCTGATGCACAAAATTAATAAACCTCAGTGGCTTAAAATAATAATCATTTGTTTCTCATGGTTGAATGGGTCAGGAATTTGGGTTGGGTTCCTCAGGGATGACTCATTTCTGCTTCACATGATTGGCTGAGTGTGGTTCACTCACATATCATGATAGCTGTAAAGGCTGGGCTTCCCTCTTTCCATATGGCCTTTCATTCTCAGTAAGACTGTCCTTGATTTGTTTTCATGGTTGAAAACATGAAGAGGATGAGAGAAGATGCTACAAAGAATCACACATGCCTCTTATACTATCTTCTACTGAAAAAGCACATCATAAGACCAGTGAGATTCAAGAGACAAGAAACAGACTTTACCTTTTGATTAAAGTAGTTGCAAACAATCCATGTCCATTTTCAGCTACTAATCTACTATATTCCACCTATTTATTGCTTGTCTCCATTACTAGGTTAAGGAATCCTCAGGAGCCTTGTCTTGAAATTTATTTTAAAGTTCTGAGTGTCTAACATAAATTGTTCAATATGGGGTTGAACAAATGTCAGACTGCATGTTAGGAAGTGGTTGGATTACAAAGATATGTGGGTTATAAGACACAGTCTCTGTTCCTAAAGATCCCATAGTCTCCATTGCCTTCTTTTAGGAGAGAAAAAAATGATGAGACAAGACAAGATGAAAAGGGACTTTCCAAACAAAAGAAAAAGTACTATTCCAACAGGAAAATGCAAAACTACCATATAAATGAGACACGGTTAAGAAGAGAAAGCACACATTGAATCTGAGGTTTGGGAACATTAAGACTTACCCTATATTTTGAGGATAGGATTTGAATTCTTAAATAAAAGTTGTCCATAATTATAGATGGAACATGTAAGAAATTTCCTAGGGACAAGAACAAAAAATGGCATGTTTAAAAAATTGTGGCTACTCACTCTGCTTGGAACAGGAACTGGTGTCAGGGTATACAGGAAGATTGGCATCAAAGCTTGGTATAATGTTTCTTGTATTTTATCTTGTTAATGAAAGAATTTTACAGCAGAACAACATCAGAGTAACTTTTGCTTAGCAACAGAACATGGAAGCACATGTATAATGGACAAAAGTGAAAGAGACAGAAAGTAGAAAAAAACAAGTATGATGAGGGCCTAAACCCCAGAATCTCAAGGCTCAGCCAAGGCTCACTAAATCAGAGTCTGAATTTAACAATATCCTCCAGCTCACTTCTATGCACTTTAAAGTTTAAGGAGTGTATCAGAGAAACTAGGCTAGTAGATGAGACACACTCTCAATCTAATAAGATCTATTGCACCCTCTCCTATGAGGGGTACCAATGAGAGATGAACAAGAAGGCTCTACATGCTCTCTGTATGAAGCTATAATTTCCTGCTTGGGGCTGGCAGGAGTTTAGAATGAAGCAGAGGATGCCCTCCCTTACAAATACTGGCATGCGGGAGGAAAATAACACCAAGCAAATGACTCTAGTGACTGTGTATAGCATTGCCCAAAATCCAAATGTAGGACAAGGAGAAAACTGGAAGAGAAAGATGGAGAATTCATTTGTGATACATTTTATACTTTTACTTTTTATGTTAAACCTCTTATCAACACAGAATTTCTAAGTCTCTTCTCAAATATGATTTTCTCTGAACACCCTATGTAGATCCCTGCCACTATCATCCATTTCCAGAGCTCAGTGCTTCCTGCTCCTCTTTGTCTGCTTTATCTATCTCCTTTATTCCAAAACATAAGTCCTCTCCCTCTCCCTCCACTATATTTCTTTTGCTCATTATTATTTCTTTGGTGTCTAGAATAAAGTAGTGCTAGGGACATATGGCAGGTACTTGGTAAGTGTTTGTTAAATGAATGAATATGAGTTTGAGTTTCTAGAGGACATCAGGTGGAGTTTTCCAATAATAACTATTTGTAAGTCTAGGGCTTAGAAGAAAAATTAAGTTTGAGGTAAAGATTGGGAGTCATCAGTTACTGATGTGAAGTAAAGTTAGAAGGTGGATGAGATCCAAATTTATGGGAAAGATGATTTGCTTGTTTGGTTGAGGTGACATGGAATTCCAGAAGAAAAGGTGGTATTATCCCTAGTCAAGCCTAGCCACAGAACATAAGCGGATCAGTACAAATACTATCAAATGTAGCCATCTCTTCCTGGGCAAAGCTAGCAACATCTTGGAAAGTTTTATGATATCACAAGGGGTAAAACAGCCAACAGCATTTATCATTTATGGAAAAACACTTTAATAATTCACTGCTTCAATTAACATTTACTGTTAATCAAGATTTCATGTCTGAAAGCCTCAAACCCAAACTCAGCAGGTCAGTTTAGAATCAAGCTCCAGCTGCCTGTAATGGAGCCCATAAAGAAAGAGACAAATGCCAGTTCTCCTTAAAGCTGAATGAGGGGCAACCTTCCAAAGAAGGTTGTTCCTGGGAGCCAGGCACCCCTTGGAGTTAAGAAAAGCAAACTCTGCCTCCAAAAGGGATTTGAATTTCCCAAAGCAAAAAACAGAGCATTTTTTCCACATGAAAGAGATTTGAGATTAGTTTTATTTAGGGTCTTTTATATCCCTTTTAATAAAAGATTGCATCACTCCTTCATTTCTCCAAGGCGTGAAAGGCATTCTTCATTACTATCTATACATATTCTGAAGCAAGGAGAGCCTTGTTCCCAAATTTGGATAATTTATAATCTGGTCATTTGCTGATAACTATTTCTGTGAAAAAACTAGCTTACTTCCCACTGAATGGGAAAGGGGCTTTCACCATTCATTGCTGCTTCTGCTGCTATTGTTCTAAGATGCATAAAATCTTACTTGTAATTCCAATAAGCATGCTTTCCTGGGACAAAACACAATTAACAGTTTACTTAGCATCAAATGACCAGAGTTTCTTCTCTTTGGCTTAAGTAGCAATTACTTAATCTCTCTGAGCCTCAATTTCTCCATCAATAAAATGGGAATAGTAATACTATGTAACTCAGAAGATTACTGTATTAAAAGAAACAATGCAAAAGCATTTTTCACATTATGTCCCCAGAGAAGCACCAAAATGCTTGACTTATTTATGTGCCACAGGCGAGATACACTTTGTGCCTATAGGGAATAAGTATGAGCACATATCTATTTTTCCAATTATTCAGTTCAGCCCTTTCATTCATTCAACAGTTATTGTGTGACTACTATCTCCCAGGCACAGTTCCAGGAGCTGAAGATTCATTCAAAATTCCTACTGCATGGAAATTATAGTTTAATCCTAGAAGAAATACTGAAACAATGAATTCATGGCTAGCCACGTATTTGGTTATTCATTCATCTGTTACCACTCTTCCTCTTTCTCCATTCCCCAAACTAAATGATAAACTAGTAGCTATTTTATATTAAAAAAAAAACAAACAGGTAGATCAGCTAAGAAAACATTGGGTGGTAGAGCAGTTCCCCTTATCCACAGTGAATATGTTCCAAGACCCCAGTGGAAGACTGAAACCTTGGATAGTACTTAACCCAATACATACTGTGCTTTTTCTACACTTATAGTAAAGTTTAATTTAAAAGTGTCACAGTAAAAGATTAATAACAACACTAAAATAGAAATTTTATTAACAATATACTATAATAAAATTTCTGGTATCATTACTCTTGTTCTTTGGAGCCATTATTAAGAAAAGTAAGGGTTACTTGAAAACATGTGCTACAATACTGCAATAATCAGTTTGATAACCAAGATAGCTACTAAATGAGTAATAAGCGGGTAGTACATATAGCATGGATTCACTGGACAAAAGAATGAGTCACAACCCAAGCAGGATGGAGGAGGATGATATGAGATTTCATCATGCTGCAATTTAAAACTTATGAACTGTTTTTTCTTGGAATTTTCTATTTAATATTTTTGAACCACAGTTGAACATGGGTAATTGAAACTAATAAATTCTAACCTAAAAACCTAACAGTGATAGAAGTGGGGGCTACCTTAACATGGATATCTTCTCTGAGAATGTGCTGTGGAAACAAGAACCAAAGGAAATAGAATGTGGGCAATGGGGATAGCTAGTGCAGAGGCCCAAAGGTTGCAATGAACTTCCCTGTTCCTAAAACAGAAGCCATCTTGACTGGAGTACAGTGGACAAGAGGAATAATGGTGGGAGAAGGGACTGAAGAGGGAGGGGTCAGACCTCATAGGGCCTTATAGGTCAGAATAAGGAGATTTTACTTTATTATGAGCAAAAATGTTAAACCATTGGTGTGGTTAAGCAGAGGAGTGGCAAAATTGACTTACATTTTAAAAAGTTAACTCTGACTATGCAGTGTGAGTTCTATAAGGACAAGGACTGAAACAAGAGTCAAGAGGCTAGTAAACTAGAAAAAGCAATGCCAATGGCCAAATCTGTATCATAGAAACAGAAATAAAGAAGGGCATATGGATTCACTTGGATTTGGAAATCAAAGTCATTAGAAATTATTGTTAGATTGGACACAGGAAAAAGAAAAACAGAAATCTAAAGTTTATTGTTTGAGCAACGTTAAGAAATCCAGTCTGGGTGCTAGAGTGGTGGCTTGGTGGTTGGTGCGCTTTCCTGGCATGTGTGAGTATACGGGTTCAAACCCCAGCACCCATGTACACAAATAAGTGTTGGAGCAACGGAGGCCATGTGTAAAACTCAATAAAAATTGATTCTCTCTTTCTCTCTCTCTCTCTCACTGTCCTTTACTCTTTTAGAAAGAAAGAAAAAGAAAAAGAAAAAAAGAAATCCTGTCTCTTCTTGAAGCCCCACACTATGTCCAAATATGAAAGAATACTACAGGCTTAGTCAGTTTGAAAGAATTCATTCTGCTCCCAAAAATATACAAAGAATGTAAATCAGAACACATGTTCATCCATAGTCTCCATCCTTCCCTCTGCTAACCACGGTATTTCAGCACTGGTTTCACAACATCAGAGGGGTGCTTGTGGCAATAATCTCCAAAAAGATCCTTCACTGACATAGCAATGGCCTATTCTTGGATTTCAGGTTTATAATTCATCCAGAGTAAAAACATATATCTATCCTTTCTTCCCAAAGCTCGTAGGCCCTACTTTAAACATGCTGAATCAACATTCTAGGGATGGGCCTGAGTCTGAAAGGAATGAAAGTAGGCTCAAGGTGTTATCAAGCCTGACTCTTGGTTTTTGTTCTGCTATATTTTTTTAACCACCTAGATGTCTCTGAGTGACCCTTCCTTATTAAAGATAAAATCCAACATTAAGAGGAAAAGACTTAGACGGTGTTTTACTTGCATTCCACAAGAATATATAGGTCAACCTGGCCTAGGGGAGAATTCTCCCAGTGTCCCAGCATTGCTCAACTAGGGATTGCACTGAAGTTTGGGCTAAAGTACTGGCCAGTATGTTAGTGCTCCTCTCTTGGCCACTGTCTCAATGCCAATAAGTTTTCTTGAACAGTACCAAGCCTACATAATTTTACAGGTCAATTTTTCCAAACCAGCTAAGTAAATAATTTCAATCTCTTTAAAACTGTTGCAGAGCTTAGAGAAAGGTTATGAAGCTGACATAACACTGATATAAAAATTGGATAAAGACATGCTAAGTAGGATAAAACCAACTAGTATGGTTTATGAATAATGATTCAAAATTCTGACACTGGGAAAACCTGGTAAAATCCAAATAAAGTATAGAGTCTAATTAACAGTAACTTACAAATCTTAGTTCCTTATTTGTGAAAAATTCTGCACAATAATATAGGATATCAACCACAGGGAAAATTGGGTAAAAAGTATATGGAAACTTCTGTAGTATCATTATAACTTTTCTGAAAAATTAAAATTTTATAAAATAGTTTATTTAATTTTTTTTAAAAATCCACTTAAAAATTAACCATTCCACACTTGCCTGGATATGGCCCAAATTCATGATCAGATGCACAAAGAGCATATACTAAAAGGGCCCCAGGTCAGTGGCTCTCACTATACCCATTAGGAACCCTTGACAATGGCTGAAATTGAGAGATACAAACTTCCTATACTGCTTCTTTTCAAAATTTCTATTTTAATTGTAAATACAAATTATATTTGTATATGTTTATGGGATACAAATAATGTTATGATTTATGAATACAATGTAGAAAAGTTATATCAAACTAAGAAATTCATCACATCAAATCATTATCTTTGTGTGTGTGTGTGTGTGTGTGTGTGTGTGTTGAGAATATTCACCATATGAACTACCACTGACAACTAAACTTGTCCCAGTAAGACAGTAAAGGCCATTCACCGGTTTCTCCAGCCCAATAAATGTGTAGTCTCCAGCCTCCTTGGGACTGATCAAGATGATTAGGCAGGAATGATAAGCAAGTGCCTATACACTGCATTGTAACTTCAATATCTAGACACCTGGGTATGCTAGGAGGCTTCCTGCTTCAAACACCAGGAATATCTTCACTTATACGCTATTTGTATACTAATGACATCAATCTGTGGACCAGCTCAGATGTTATAAAATTCTAGGTGAGGTTGTGGTTATAAATCTGGCCTAGTATTCTATAATTCACTTTTACCTGACAGGCAGGCTTTAGCCAAAAACAGTCCTGACAGATACCTGAATTTTTCTAGAACACAAATGTTATAGATTACATAATGGACCTGTCCCTCTATCATGGAGGAGTGTAGTTTCAAGTTTATGAATTACAGAACAAGTTCAATACCTTAATCCTCTTCCATCAACAAATCTTCAGAGCCAGGGAAGGTTCTTGACACATAATAAAAGTTGTAGAATCTGTTTAGTTATTACATTCCTAGGTTTGTTTTCCTGGATAGAAAATAACAAGCTCAATGTTACAATAAACATTGTGTTCTCAGGACATATAATTTCTCTTGGTAAATGAACACAACAACATACAGGTATAATCAGAGTTGAGCCAGTTAGTCTTCCCAGAATTTTGACTTCCTTAAATCTTACCTATAGGTCTTAAAGTCCCTGACCACCAAAAGGTGCCCCTCAGTGAAACTTCTAGGGGTCTTAGTCTGAAATTAACAAAATTCCAATCTATAACATCTTTTGTTTGAAATAAATTAGAACAACTGTGAATTCCACCATTCATCTACTTCAGAAGACTGATGATCCTAGGGAAAATGTTCCCATTCAGGAACACTCAAAGTTGGAAGAGAGGAGTCAACCAATTAGGACCTAAGATCCCTGAGACATTAAAGGACTATGAAGTTGTCTAATTGGTTCCAGAAGACAGCAGTTGGATCAGACCTCAGCCCCTAATCTACCTGCCACTGTGTTGGCTCACAGAGGCATCAATGACCTGAGCAGAGAACTTCCTTCAAACAGCCCCTGCAGTCAGTGTGATAGTGATTCACCCTCATTGCCTCTTCAGGTGCTAGTTGCATTTTTTCTGAGTCTGCTCTTTTAATTCTCTGTGATCCATTCACATATGTAAGACCTCTGGTATATTATCAGAGTGTAATCTTTTCACTTTTCAAAATAGCTTCTCTCTGGAGCTGTAAAGCTTAAATAGGGCACCAGAATGCTAATCAGTTCCTGTTTATATGTAGGAAAAGCAAAACATCTGTGTAACAGCCATGACAGAGAGCAAACACTGGATTCCCTCAGTATGACCTAGGGATGCAGTAATGCCACCCTCAGATCTTTTTCCAAAGACACTGTTCTGGGTTATTAGTGTAGAAGGGAGAAAACAGTGGTACGACACATGATATGCACTTTAATGGCAGAATAAACGGAGCAGGCATCAGCACTTAGTTCTCTTGTAGCCATTAAACTACTGGTAGAATAAGTTTCTAGACTAAATTTTTCACCATAACACAGAGCAAAAGACTTCTGAAACATCTGGTTTTTACTTGATATGGAAACATGGGTTCATTTTCCTGGAAATTTCTTCCTCCTCAGTCAGGATTTATGTATGCACCATTTTTACTTTATGATCACCCAACTCTCTAAACATAGATTCCTTATTAAAGAAAAATAAATAAAATGCTATATATTTCTACATAATTACATTTTCCTTAGATGTATATATAATTTCAGGGAACAATGGAATTAATTTCAATCAAGACTGATTTTAACTTCAAGGAAGTAAGCCCATGAGTAAAGCTCTTCCAGTGGGCAGAGCAAACCTAGCAGAAGCCAGACCAGGAGACCAATGCCAGGGTTAGATGCCAGGGTTCTCAATGAAGGAGGAAGAATTGGCCTCCAAAGTGTTTAGAAGTGGGTAAAATCAAAAGATAAGGATAAGTCATGTCTTAGAGGGTATTAATAGCCAAAGCCAGGAATATTCCATGTCTACTATGTTTATTCCACATACCACATGTTCAATCTAACTGCAAATCATCTCAGTTATGCTTTTAAAATACACTTAGAGATGCAACACTTTTTCCTGATTCTACTATTATAGATTGGTCCAAGTCAATATTAACTCTTTTCCAGTCCATCTACTCTCTCTGATACCATTTCCTGGCTCAAAACCCTCAAAGAGCTCAGCCTCAGATTAAACCCAGTCTGCATCATGGCTTATAAGGATCTCTACATCCATGATCCCTTTGATCTCACTACCACTACATGACCTCTTACCAGACTTCTGTTCTAGCTTTTACACTGGAATTTCCCTCTACTGAAATGTTGATACTAGACACAAGCAAGGTTGTCACTATCAATTCCTTTCAATCTGTATTCAAATGTCCGCTTATTTGAGGAACAGAAACTCCAGTAGCCTTATCTCTTTTATCCTGATTTATTTTATTTCCCATCACAGCACTATCCTATGCCTTATATATTCATGTTTATTTCTACTTTGTCTCAACGATCATGATCCGAACCAGAAGGTAAATTCCATTAGGATGGGGCCTTTGTTTTATTTACTGTTGTATCCCCAGCATCTAAAATAGAACGTGGCACATAGTGATGATCAATCAACACTTACTGAATAAATGAATGAGTGAAAGTCATATTTAACATTTGATTCAGAAAGCAAGGACAAAATTATAATAAAAAAAAAAACAAAGCTGAGAACTAGGCTCCAAGAGGACATAGCAACAGGAGGACTAGGGGTTAGAATAGAATCTAAAATGAGTCCATGCTTCAGAAGCCTGAATCTTACTTTTACTGCCCACCAGATATGTTTGCTATGGGATATTTCAACTTGGTATGAAGCCTGATTATCTGCGTTTCAGCAATGCACTTCATTCCCATTGGGGAAATCAGAACATTTCCTGATCTCCAACTCCTGGCCCATTCTCTGGAATTCCTCATGTTCCTGAGGAGACTATTTTGTGTTGTCTTCCTATATGCATTCCCAGTGTCTGACTTCCATCAGGAACAGGATGTGTGTTTGTTAAATGACTGCTGAAATGACTAAACTCTGATTATGTCATATATGAATATGTTGGCAACTTCTAAAAGTCACAAACTTAAGAGATATAAGCCCTATATCTGGGGATGAGCTGGTAACTCTCTGAAAGTCCACTCCACTCTGCACTCTATTTCCTCTTTCTAGAGCTCTTTTAATACTTCTCAGTCCAACATTTACCTTAGAAAAGAAGAGAAACAAATCAGGACTAAGATGTCTACTTTCTCTGTCCCCAAAAGTACTACAGGTCTTCAAGGTCTTCAAGCAGGTCCTGCTTTCCATTTTTAATTTTGCCTGTTCCTAAAAACAAATCCCTGCCCTTCTTTGCCATATGGTATATTTTTCCATTCTGAGCATACCTGAATATAGTTTTTATGGATATAATTCTTAAATGTCTTTTCATTGTCTTTCATTTCAGTTTAATTCATACAAGTGTTTATTAAGTCACTCCTCAGTGAATATGCATGCCAAGTCAGTCTGGTTGCATGCTCTCAGCTTTAAACCATCCTTTAGTATCTGAGCTGATCAGACAGCTCCCTCTACAGTATTCTTAGCTTCTTCATGTTGTTTTCCTTTCTTTGCAAATGTATTTTGTATTTTTTAATCAGATTTTTCCAATACTTTTAAAGCCAACTTTCCATTTAAAGTAGCATTCTGAAGAACTATGATCATCTTTTTTCATCTTTACAATATCTAACACATTACTTATTTCTTGCTATTTTCAAATCTAACATGGTCTTTAAATTTTCCCAAGTTTTACATCAGCAACAAATCCCACCTTATTGTTAAGAATTAGGTCCTATATTAATTAGGTTTCCCCGGAGAAAAAGCCACATACACACATATTGAGGAGGGAGAAGAGTTTTATTACAAGGAATCAGATTATGGGGATAGAAAGGCCCAAGATTTGCAGTTACGAAGATGGAGACCCAGGAGAGCCAATGGTAGAAGTTCAAGTTTGAAAGACAGCAGGCTTGAGACCCAAGAACTATGTTTCAGTTGTAGTCTGAAGGCAGGAAAAACTCAGACTCCTCCTAGGAGGAGTTCCCTTCTACTCAGCCATTTTGTTCTATTCAGGTCTACAACCCATGGGATGAGACTATCCTCATTATGCAAAGCAACCTGCTTTCCTCTTGTTTTTGCTACCGGAGATTTAACCCAGGGGTACTTTACCACTGAATCACATCCCCATCCCACTGCCCTTTTTTTTGAGACAAGGTCTCACTAAGTTGCTTAGGGCCTCACCAAATGGCTGGAGCTGGCCTTGAACATGTAATCCTCCTGTCTCAGCATCCCTAGTTGCTGGGATTACAGGTGAGTAACACTGTGCCTAGCCCAAAATAATGTTTGACAAAATATATGGGCACGCTGTGTTCAAGTCAAGTCGACATATTACATTAGCCATCAAAATCCCTTAGTATCCAGGTCTCTTTGCTTATAGTTTACTTTTGGACAATAACATTTCAGAGAGGAATCAAGGATCTTACAGACTTTGCCTTTAATCAGAAGTTACCTCTAGATATCTAGTTAGTTCTTTTTCCCTTTCATGACCATATCCTGTCTCTGCCATATTTATAATTTGCATCAGGTATGCATCATTCACTCATTTATTCTACAAGTAAACATTTTGAATTGATCACCTTTTATGATGCAGGCATTATGTCTGGAATCATCTACCCCCTTCATCTCACCCAGAGGCCTGTGGGCCCTCACGATTATTCTACTTCTGTTCCTCTGTTTTGCTGTTTTTCCTCATATGTTCTGAGGTAACGATTCATTCTCAGGCTCTGGGTATTCCATCATCTTCACATACAAATGATATCTTACTCACTTTGTATCAGATTTTAAAAATCTATTATTTTGCACATAATTTATGCCTTACAACACATAGGCGAATTTAGTTCTTATTCACAGCAAGATAAATATAGGCAGGAAAAGAAACCAGAGCCTGGCATGACTGATAGTGATTGTCAAGCCATGTCGACAATCACGGTGTCTAAGAAATACTGATTCAGGCAGAAACACAGTGTGGAAGGAGCTGCTGAACCAAGTGCAGTGATATAGAATCTATAATGAACAAAACTCTGAAGAATTTGGAAAAATACTTCAGGCAACCAAGACAGTTGTGTTTAGTTCAAGGATGAGACTAAAGTTTCTGGAAAGAGAACTGTCAAGAAAAAGACTTGATCTTTAAGAATGCAGACTTTGGAGTCAGTGTGTCTGGTTTAGGCCCACTACAGGAACAAAATACCTTGGCAAGTTATTTAATCTCTTTTTACCCTGGTTTCTTCATATGTAAAATGGAAAAAGTAACACTATTAACTTCACAGGACTGTTGTAAAGTTTAAATTAATAAGTGTAAGTTATAATGCATAAAACCTAGCACAAAGTAAGCATTCCAATTTAATTGTTATTTTATAGGTTATTTGAATAGGAACTAATGTAGAAGACTAATTATAGGAAGTAAATGGAGGTGAGAATTTGTGATTTTTTTCATGCTTGAAATTTTACTAGGAATTGTATTATCAAAATAGGAGACTGAATTACTGTGACATGGTCATAAATGTGGTAGTGAAAAAGTCTACCCTGGTACACTTGATGTCCTTGTTGAGCTGAGGGCATGGCCTTATAGATCAGGCTGGCCTTTTGAGCATGTGTGTCAGTATCAATGGTGAGGAGGTAATTGCCCCAGGCTTTAGGAATTCAGTGGGCAGAGTATTAGCATTATGCATTTTCACTATGAAATATATCAATTACAAAAGAATAAGTATTTGCATAGAATAATAAAGCAAACATCTATATACCCACCAACCAACGTACGATAAAGAACATCACAAGAACCTCTGAAGATGCCTATAGAGTCCTCACTAATCATAACCCTCTTCCTTTTCATGTAAGTTATCAATATCCTGGGTTTTATTATAGGTTTTTATCATCTATGTAACATGATCCTAAATAACACACTGATCACTTTTTAAAAAATTTTATGTGCATAATATCTGTTATTTGCTTGTTTTTCTCAACATTGCCTCTTGAGATTTATCAATGTTAATATATATGCCTATAGACCTTTCATTTTAATTGCAACTTAATTCTGCTAATCAATGAAAGTTTCAATGCACTTGGAAAATATAAAAAAATAATTACTTAATTCAGTTTAAAAATGTATAGGACAAAATTTATTGGAACTACAAGAGGAAATCAACAAGTCTACTATCATAAGTGCTAGATTTTTCAATGTAAAAAAAAAAAATAAACCTGCCCTGGTGCATCCAAATATCATTTGCATTGTATTCTTTTTTTTTTTTTTTTAGAAAGAGAGAAACAACTTTATTTAGTTTTTCACATAGCCTTAGTTGCTCTAACACTTAGTTGTGTACGTGGTGCTGGGGTTTGAACCCGGGTCCTCATGCTTGCCAGGCAAGCACCGAAACCGCTGAGCCACCGCTCCAGCCCCTGCATTGTATTCTTCATTACTATATTTTGCATGTTAAGAAACATGCTATTCTCTAGATTTCTTCATCACTGGCTGTTCACATGAAATACACTATTTTTTCCTTTTGGTCAATATTGTGGTAACAAAAGATTAAAAATTTTTAATTGTGTCTTTGTAATTAATACTCTACATGCAGAAAAATATCTTGCTTACTGTAGATATGACAGTACTATTCCTTCAAAAACTTAAAATACTAAAATTATAACCATGATTTTATAAACCTTGATGTGAACTAGTTTAAGAAATAGGATAGCTATCAAGAATTTCTTTTCCAGATGTCCTTTCTTTGTAGTTTAGAGAAGAGGAGGGATTCTTTCAAGAACTATGTTTTCATTTTCCATAGTCCAATGTTTCTTGCAATATAGGTATCCATGGGAAGAAGTCTCTTATGGCTCAGGAGATAGAGTAGGGGAAAGCGAATAGACACTATATCTCATAACTGATTTTGCTAACAATCCTTGGTAGCAAGGATTTTTCCTTCCACCATCATTTGGTATGTAGCAATGGCCAAAGAAGATGGGACTTGACTAGAGATCTATACTACCAGAACATTCCCAATTGAGTTCCATTGAATCACACCAGACAGGAAAATGCATTACTCCAGAGGACTAATAACTGTAGTTATTCTAGGTAATGAGGGAAAGTTCAGAATAATGGAATGACAGCATGGAAAAGACAATGACCCCACTGACAAGGCTAGATGAACAGTGAATAACAGGATATGAATGGCCCTAGAGAACCCTTGGAAAAGGACATGTACTAGCAGTAGCCTGCTTTAGATCTTAAAAAGGTGTATTGAATAAGGAAAACAAAAGCTACTGCACAAGACTTCTGGTTCAAGATAGACGATTTAGCACCTTTTGCCTTCCCTAATCCCCAAGCCCCACAAAAACAACAGTAAAACAACACTTTTCAACTAGTATAACCAAAAGAGCAAAGAGAACAACAGAAGATAGAATTAAAAAGTGAGGAGTTAGTCCCAGCAGATAAAATTTTTCAATATGTTTCTAGAAATGAAAAACAGATGGAAGACTGCAGACGAATTCAAGAAGCTGGAAGAATCCATAGTCTGAGGACAACTGCAAGGTACCACAGATGAAAGGAAACCATATGTCTGGAAAAACCATATAATCAAAAGGTAAGGGTAGAAGAAAGTTGAAAATAAAAAGTGTAACTGATGATCTGTGTGTAGAACAGTCTCCCATCCCCCTCCACCAGAGATAGAGGTCTGGCAATCTAGCATTTACCACCAGTAAAAGAAATCAAATGAACTATTAAAGGAGAATTAGGGTGCCTAGAGGGACTATTGAACATTAAAGTTAGGCCCTACTTTTCACAAAATTTGCTCTCCTTTGAAAAATCCATTTAAAGGAAAGCTTCCAATCAACAAGTCCACCCATATATATACACAACTCCTAGTCAGTTCTCCCATCTCCCCATTCTTAAATATGAATAGGCATTTTAGTTATCTATTGCTATGTAGCAAGTTACTTTAAAACTTAATGGCTCAAAACAACATTTATTATTTCACACAGTATCTGAGGGTTAGGAATTCAGCAATGGCTTAGATGGATCATTCCAGCTCAAGGTTTCTCATAACATCGTAGTCCTGATGTTGGCTGGACTACAGTTATGTGAATGCTTGGTAGGGACTGAAGAATGTGCTTCCAAACTTCCTTAAGTGGATGTTAGCAAAAGGTCTCAGTTCCTCACTACTGGACTATTCCTCATGTTATGGTAGTTAGCTTCCTCTAGAGTGAGTGATCTTAAAAAGGGCAAAAAAGGAAGGAGAAAACAACAGTACATTTTGTGACCTAACTGTGAAGTTACATATCATCATTTCAGCCATATGTTACTAGTCAGACAGAACAATGCTGATGCAATGAGGAAAGTAACTACACAAGAATATGACTATCAGAAGGAAAGATCATTGGAAAATACCTTGGAAGCTGAATGGAACACTAGACAAAATATAAACAGCAATAATAAAAGATTATCAGATATGCGGAGGAACCTTGAAGCATAAAAGAAAAAGATTGTCATAATCAAATGTGAAATGTAAGTCCAGATGGCTCATGAAGGACTAGAAGAGGACTTAAAAAACAAAACAAAGAGAATAAATTACTAGAAACATTGATTGGTATTCTTGTATAAACTTTACAATCAGTGAAACAGGAGATAGGCCAAAAGATAAGAAAAAAGGGATTCTGAAAATAGCATTCTATTACATAGACACGTACAGAGTATTATTTCATATTCCAAAGTAGCCTAAGAATGGGTACCTCTAATTCAGTCACAAGCGGTAGTTACAAAAATTAACTTGAACTCCTAGTGTAACCATTGGAAAATACTATTGGAGACAGGCTGCAATTATTAGGTCTTAGAATTAGTGTCTGTGTCTGATAGTAGTTTTTTCTAAGCCCCCTCTTTTTATTTTTTTATTCATTTTAATTAGTGCATTATAGTTGTACATAATGATGGGATTTGTTGTCACATATTCCTAGATGCACATAATACAGCAATACAATTTGGTCAATTTCCCCCCACCCCACCCCACACTCCTCTACCTCGCTCCTCCTATCCCCCAATCCCTTGCCACTCTTCCGAGTCCTAAATTTTTCCTTAAAAACCCAAGTACAGTGTCATAATTATTATTCCTATGAAGAACATTTTTATATACATGACTATAGTATATATAATGACATACTTATAAATGGAAGGAATGTACCTTGCTTTATCTCAGTTCCAACTTTTCCCCTTCTCCTCCCTTCCTATCATCCCTTATTATTCCTCAATATATTTGACAATAGGATTAAACATTTCTGTTTTTGTAAAGGCATGCAGTATAACTTGTTCAAATATCACAAAATTTGCTCTCCTTTAAAAAATCCATTTAAAGGAAAGCTTCCAATCAACAAGTCCACCCATATATATACACAACTCCTAGTCAGTTCTCCCATCTCCCCATTCTTAAATATGAACAGGCATTTTAGTTATCTATTGCTATGTAGCAAGTTACTTTAAAACTTAATGGCTCAAAACAACATTTATTATTTCACACAGTATCTGAGAGTTAGGAATTCAGCAATGGCTGAATATCCAGTATCTTGCAACTGTATCTCATAAATATTAACATATTGCACTTTTGTTCTATGGTTCTAATCCATGAGTTTATCTACCTTTCCCCTAAGCCTGGGTTTAGCTCCAGCCTCCATAAATGAGAGAAAACATTCAGCAGTTGACTCTCTGGGTTTGACTAACTTCGCTCCTAGTATGATTTTTTCCATTGCCATCCATTTACCTTCAATGGATGCAATTTCATTGTTTCTAATAGCTTAGTAAAATTCCATTGTATATATATATATATATACCTGATCTTTTGGATCCATTCATCCAGTGAGGGGCATCTGAGTTGGTTCCAAAATTGAGCTGCTATGAACATAGATTTTGCTGTGTCCTAAGCCCCCTCTTGAAGTCTTTCATAATTGCAATTGGAATTGTTTGCTTTGCTTTCATTAGAGGTGGGTACTATTAGAGTATGGAGGCATGCTTACCCTCTCCTTCCCTTCCTCCCTCCCTTTCTCCTTCTCTCAACTTATAAATATTTGTAACATAGCCTAGAGTTAAACATTGAGGATACTTCACTGCTTTTCCATACTGAAAGATATTTTTTCTTAGCATCTATTAATATCATTTCAATTTAACTTCAAAGTCTCTAAATTTCTACTCTTTTTATACAGATTATGAGAACTAAATTATACTAGGCATGATAATATGTGCTACAGATAAAATAATGAGCAAGACATGGAGCTTACAATACACAGGGTAAGTGGGCAACTTCAATCTCAAATGAGAAAGTCCATCATGGAGTTACAGGAACATATATACAAGGAGCTTTCAACTCAGTATTAGAAGTATGTAATCAAGAAAGTTCCCACCATCTTCTCTAAAGCTCCATATTAATTCATCACAATATCTACTTGATTCTTCTTAAATATCTCTAGGAACCATCCAAATTTCAATTCTCCCATGTTGTCCTGACTAAGCCAAGCCATTGTTATTATTACCTAGACTATTCCAGTAGTCTTATTCTCAGTATCATAAATAGATGATTTCCATGAATCTACATTTGCCCCCTTTGTAATTTTTTCCACATAACAACTAGCATGCTATTTTGAAAACACATACTTGAATCATGTGCTATGATTTGAATATGGTTTAAGTATGCTCTTATGGGTGGTATATATGTGCTTCAGGGCTCTATTCAATTAAGCTGTCTGCTTTTAAGTTAAATCCTTCTTTAACCCTTAGATTTAAAAAGGGTTATTGTAGTTCACGGGCTGAAAGTTTGGTCCCCAGTGTAGTGGTGCTGAGGTGGTAGAACTTTTAGGAGGTGAGGCCTAGTGCAAAGGAATTAGGTCATGAGGACACTATTCTTGAAAACAATTAATACTAGTCTCTCAGAATGAGTTAGTTCTAAACTAACTTAAACAAAAACAGATTACTCTAAAGCAAGGCCACCCCACATTTGGCACCTTCTGCCCATGTCAAGTTCCCTTTTTATTTCTCTGCTGTGCTGTGATACAGACAAAGGGACCCTTTGTCAGAGCCCAAATAGATAGGGCTGTTTGGTCATTCAGCTTCCAAAATTATGAGCTAAATAAATCTCTTTTCATTATTAAAGGACTCAGCATCAGGTATTCTGTCATAGCAACAGAAAACATCATGCCACTTTCCAGTTTAAAATATTTCAGTGTGATTACATTGCTCTTATAACACACTCAGATTCCTTAACAAGACTCAGCCCACATCTATTTTTCTAGTTGCATCTGAAGGCATGCTCCTTCAATATTCTCTTTACCACACAGGTCTTTTGTGTGCTATAGTCTGTATTTTCGTTACAAATTTTTTTTTAAAAAAGAGAGTGAGGGACAGTGAAAGAGAAAGAGAGAATCAATTTTATTTAGTTTTTCATTTGGCTTTCATTGCTCTGACACTTCGTTTTGTACCTGGTGCTGGAGTTCAAACCTGACCTGCGTCTTTGCGCATGCCAGGCAAGCACTGTAACCACTGAGCCACCGCTCTAGTTCCTTTGTTAGAGATTTTTGAACATATTATTTCCACCCGGCTTCAACATTTTCCCTTCCCCTCTTTGTCTTATTAACTCCATCTTTCTCTCCAGATCTCAACTCAATCATTTGCTCAGAGAAGACTTTAACTTCCTTGTCTTCCTTGATAATATAAAAATAAATCTTACTGATGTTTTATAGTGACATGCTTTTCTCCTTTATAGCATCTTTTAAATCATGAAATTACTTGTTTGTCTGATTGTTTGACTAATATCTCTATTAGAAGCAGAGAATTGAGACAGATGAGAATTCAAAGCTAAACAAAGCTATACAATAAAATTTGTAGGTTAGGCAAGGGAACGTGAATTTGGTGCTAAAGTGAGCTGTTCCTCTAGATAATGGAATAGCATATTTGAGAAAAATTTACAACTTTTACTATTGTACTGCTTTTTGTGATAAAAACTCACTTATGGTTATCAGATTAATAAGGAGATCAGCGAGCTGTTATTAAATAACAGGAGAGACTCACTAAATAGGAGGAAATTTGAAATCTCTCCCTAAATGGAAAAAATGGAACTAAATCATTATAAAGATTAATTAATTTGTTGTATCATAATTAAACATGCTATCTATCCAACCAACCAGATAAACCAATTAATCTAACACATACTAAAGGAAACCTTCCAGCACCTTTAGAGACAATCCACAATTTCCCAAAGACAGAACCTGAGACAATGTCCACATGGCCCTTGTAGCTCAATTTTTGCCCTCTCCAACCACTTTTTCCAAAGCCCCTAAAATCAGAGATGGAGGCATGGAACCAAACTGACTCTTCCATATTTTAGGACCTCTAATTTTTCTTTCTTTTTTTTTTATTTCTTACAATTGTTATAAAAAAGCATCCTCGTGTCAACTACGACCCCTTAAGAGGAAGAAGTTTTTACTGGGAAAAGAAAAGGGCTAACTCTTACTTGGTCTTTGCTGTCAAATACTGTTTCTAATTTTAGTAGGTGGTTCACGGGGGTAACTTTAAGATTCACTTCTTGAATTTGGGAAAAAGGTTGCACAAAGAGTTTTAAATGATGGTTGGAATTACAGATATGTAACATTACAAAACAGACAGCATAAACTCTGACCAAATCTTGAACAAAACTGTATAAATGTACTAACACACACAGGTAAAAACATGATCATCTTTAAGGGACTTAGCAAAAGTAGTTTAGAAAATGGCAGGTCAAACCTTTGTAGCATTTTCTTTCATGTTCAAAACAAAGGATGTCCTGGCTCAGTGTGATAACCCAATCAGGTAGTGTGGACATGCATTTAGTAATCCAGGGCTCTATGATACCAGAAATTAAAATCTCCAACTAACTTTTATTCCTAGTTATGGACTCACTAAATAAGTTTCTTAGTTATGATTAAGGTGCTCCACTTTCATTTGCCTTCAGAGAAAGCATTTAAGTCTATCTGGTGGTTAACTTTTTAATTTCAAATTAATTACATAAAAGGGCATTCTAGGTTTCTTCATTGGTCTCCATGAGCTTGTTCATTGTGAGCTCACTGTGAAAATCAGATCTCATCATGCTGACAATCATGCTTTCAGATTAATATCATAAGGGCCATATTCAGGCTTGCTATGAATTTATTTACCAAGGAAATGCCTACCTGAAAGGAATGTGGATGGCAGGAATTTTTCCAGGTGTATTTTACATTAAATCTGCAACAATTAATGTGGAGAACTTGGACTTCTACCCCTCCCTCCTATAGAAGGAAAGGAATCAGTGAATTTGAAAAAAGAATAGAAATTACCTAATTGAATAACAGTGAAAAAATAGACTAAAATAATCAACAAACAGAAATCAAAGACCTGTGAGACCATAACTAAAAATTTATTATCTGTGTCACTGGAGTTCTAAGAATAGAACAGGGAGAACCAGGGAGGTATGGAAAAAGTACTCAAAGCAGTAATGATGAAGTATTTCAAAAATTGAAGAGATCTACAGATTTAAAAAGCTGAATGAAACTCAAAAGGATAAACTTAAACCTGCACAAACTTAATCGACAGATAAGTGAAAATTCTTAAAAACAGCCTGATGACACCTTACCTATAGATAAAACTCAATTCAAATTACAGTGGATTTCTCATCAAAAAACACTCAAGTAAGAAGAAATTAGACACAATACTTTTCAAGTGGAATTAGACCAGAAACTACAACACTAAGATCAACACTCCAGCATACAGGCACAGGCAATCACTCTCTCAATAGGACTGCTAAAGCTCAGGAAATAATGCCAAGAGTTAATAAATGGGACATCATCACTTTAAAAAGATTCTTTAAAGCAATGGAAACAATTAGGAATATGAAGGGAGAACCAACAAAATGAAAGAAAAACCTTTGCTAGCTACCCTTGACAATGGATTAATATCTAGAATACAAAGAGCTCAAAAACTTTACACCAAAAAAATCAAATAACCCAATTTACAAGTAGGGCAAATGAATTCAACAGACACTTCTCAAGAGAAGAAATACAAATGGCCAATGAATACACACACACACACACACACACACACACACACAAGTTCAACATCATTAGCAATTAGGGAAATACAAATCAAAACTATATTGAGATTTCATCTCACACTAGTAAGAATGGCAATCAACAAGAAAACAAATATAATATAATATAAGAAATGCTGTCAAGGATGTGGAGAAAAAGGAACTCCTTTACACTATTGGTGGGACTGTAAATTAGTACATCCACTATGGAAATCAGTATAGAGGCTCTTAAAAAGACAAGGCATGGAATCACCATATGACCCCATTATCCCACTTCCCAGGATTTATCCTGAAGAATTAAAGTCACTTTACTATAGTAATACATGCATACCCACGTTTATTGCACCACAGTTTACAACAGCCAAGCTATGGAACCACCTGGATGAATAGCTAAAGAAAATGTGATATATATACACAGTTAAGCAAAATAAGTGAAACTCAGAAGGTTAAGAATCCTATGTTTTCTCTCATATGTCAAAGTTAGGGAAAAGGATCTCCTAAAAATCAAAAAGAATTCAGTGGAGGAAAAGGACCAAGGGGGTGAGAAATGGAGAGGGAAAAAGGAGATCCTTGGGAGTGATACTGGCCAAATTATATTATTATATTGTGTGCAGGTACACATATGTAACAATAAATCCCATCAATACATGCAACTATAATAAAAAATATGGAAAAAAGAATTCAACCACAGGAAAAAAAATGATAACAGGACTCTTAGGCCATTAGGAAGAAAGAACTAGAATTGGAAGTAAACATATGAATAAATCAAACAGGCTTTCCTTCTCCTTTTTTTTTCTACATCATGTTTGATAGAGCCAAAAATCATAAAGAGGCCTGATATGGTTCAAAACATGTGAAAGAAATATTTAAAACAATTATAGAGGCCAAAGGGAAAATGTTAGATGGTAGAAGCAAGCTAAATAGTGAATCCCAATCTCCTCACAATACAGAAAGGAGGCAGTGAATAAAAGCAGAATTGAGAGGGGAGTGCAAAATAAATGCTCTAGAACTTGATATTACATAGTCAGACCTGGAGAGACCAGAAGACAGGTTACCAGAGCAGAAAACAAAACTCAAGAGTTCCTAACCCCTATCTTATGGATGAGGGTAGGAGGAGGCAACAGAGAGAAAAAGGGAGAGACAGAAGAATGGACATTCTCTTAAGCTCATCCACTTAAAAACTATTGGAAAGATAGGCAAAATTTAAAATGCAGAAGGCTCCTTTAAAACAGTATAATTGGCTTAAAACCAAATCATGAAAAGAAAGCTGAGCTGAGGGCCCACAGCCATCTTGTGGAGTCCACAGCCAACCAGTCACCCTCTTAGCTCAGTGTCTTCCCAAGCCCAGACAACCCGACAGTGGGCCCACTTAAGTATCTGGTCAGAATCTGGCCTCTTAAGAATTTGGCTAGATGCGCAAGGATGCGGGTTCAAAGCCCAGCACCTCGTACACAAAGAAATGTCTACGCAACGAAAGGCACATTAAAAACTAAATAAAATTGATTTTCTCTTTTTTTAAAGTTGTTCAACGTAGTCTAACATATTTTAGGGAATCATCGTTACATATTCATGCATACATGGATAATGACAAAGTAAGTTAAGGCTGACCCTAGTCCAGGACATCCCCGCTTCGTCCACTCCCTGTTTTCATGTCACCCCTGCAATACTCCCATATTATAGAAAGAAATAAGCATATATTTATATATTAATTTTTGAAATTTCTGAGTTTCTCTGCCTGCCTGCATATAGTTGGGCTTCTCAAAGGAGTGGAGAGTTCCCAGTTGCATTGATAACAACTAATCCCTCCCTCCCCTATCTGCCTCCCTCCCTTCTTCCCCCACCTTCATTGTTATGGTTCCCCCAGCTTATGTGAAATTTCAACTATGTTGAGTTTACTATTTAAACTGAGCTAACTTTCATCCTGTCTTAGATTTTAGCATAGTTTCCACACATGACAGAAAAAATTTGGCACTTAAGTCTCTGAGTTTGAGATATTTCACTTGCCATAATCTTTTCCATCTCCATCCATTTGGATGCAAATGCCATGATATCATTCTAATAGGAAAAAAAAAAAAAAAGAATCTGCCCAGAAGAACATCTAGAAAGACCTTTACTAATGGTAAATCATGAAACTATCTATCCCTCCCCCAACACCACAGACAAAAGGAATGGAACAGGCTGGTGGGGGCCAAAACCAGAAAATGCACCTCAGCCACTGTAACTCAGTCAAGAGCAAGAGCTCTTCACAGCATCCACTTGCTGGCTTAACTCAGACTGAGGCAACAACAAGCAGCTTTGTTTCCAAACAAAGGAAAATGGATTCATCAGGCCTGAAAACTGGCACTAGGGGCAGTCACCATGGGAAGCCTAGGGTATCCCCAAGGATTGCAGGAAAGCTGCCTGAATATCCTGTGACTCACTTACCAGCAGGAAATTGCCAGAGGCTGTGCATCAGAAAGGTGTAGATACCAGGGGCAAGGTCTGAACTGTAATCACAAGTAGCAAGCAAGAGGGCATTGCTTGCATACTTGTGGGACCTTGCACCAAACTCATTAGGCAGAGGTAATCAACACTCATAGTTCACAACCTGGGCTAATGGAGACTAGAGTCCAGGTGAATGACCAGAGATTCTGCATAGCAGCACCTCAGAGAGTGGAAGCAGCAGGGTGAATACTCCTATACCCCAGAACACTTGCAGAAAAGCAACCAGCGTTGCTTTACACACAGACAGCTACCAATATCATCGCTGCTATGAAAAGTTCCAGCAGAGGAGCACAGGTAAACCAGTGACTCACAGCAGAACACAGGGGCACTTCAGAGCCTGCCTCCTGAACTTCAGCAACATCAGAATCAGCCAACTCATTAAACTGCACCCTCTGAGCAGTCAGAAGCAGATCCCATGAGCTGAAAAACCGAAAGCTCCTAATAGAAGGTTCCTGGCAACTAAGGAATTGGCTCCAATGCCCCTGGAACTAAGAAGAGATCCATAATCAAACACTGATGGACATCTGCTAAATGTCCAAACCCCAATGAAATCCAAACCAAGATTCAATAAGAATTTTTGTCACCTTGATATGGTACGCTACAAACAACTCTAATGTCAACTATAATCATATAAAGAACTTCTTAATTTGAATTATAATTGTTAACCCAACAGCCAACACTACCTCCAACCCATTTGAAAGTGTTTCATCTAATGGTATGAAGCATTAATTGGAATCAATCCTCCTATGTTTTCTTAGCTCTAGTTTATGCCTGATTTTCGTACCCCTACTCATCCTGTTGCATAACCTCAAATAACACCCATTCATCTCTCTCTCATTTCTACTGAATTAATGTATGATATCCCCTCCCCTCTTCTCGTCTTCCCTCCTCTCCCCTCTCCTTTTCTCCCCTCATTTCCCTTCCCTTCTCTGTCTCTCTTGCTCTTTCTTTTCTCCCTCACAATTTGCCCAATATTTCTTCCTCCCTCCTTCTAGTATTCAGTTAAGGTAATAGTACATTTATTAAATTCAACTACTAATTTCTTGACCTGTTCCAGAACTTTATTACAGGTGTATACCTGAATTCAAGGAATAGCAGAGAACAATTCCAACAAACTTTTGTTATTACAAGGCTGAACAGAATGAGACTTGGCTCAGAGTGATTTTAAATAGTTCTCAGTGTTATCTCTTAAAGTGGAGCTGATATTGGGATCAGCATAGGTCCCACACTGAATTAAAATATCATTATCTGGATATCAACCCAACCCAGGGCTTTTAAGAAAAATAATCTCATAAAGTAGTCCTTCACTTAAAAGAAGAAATCAGAACTATACTGATAGATGGGTAGATTCAGAAACATAAAAATAAGCAAGGGAACAAACCATCCCATACAACACTTAATGCTTCAAAAACAGACTTCATTATAACCACAGTGGAGGAAATAGCAGAGAAGGAATTTATAAAATTCAGTTAAACTGTTTTATGTAAGGAGTAAAATCAGAGAAAAAGCAGGAAGTGAAAGATCACTTCAATAAAGAGAGATTCTGAAAAGGAATTGAAAGGAAATCCTCACAATGAAGGAATCAATAAACCAAATTTAAAATTCAATGGAAAGCAATACCAATAGATTAGACCACTTTGAAAATAGATTTTTCAGGCCTGAAGTATATAATCTTGAAAATAAAGTTGGCCATAGAGAACAGATGTTGAAACCATGCACAGAATATTCAAGAAATCTGGGACAACATTAAAAGGCCAAAATATAGGAGTCATTGGAATAGATGAAGGCTCTGAAACACAAACTAAAGAAATGCACAATCTTTTCAATGAAATAACATCAGAAATTTTTCTAAACCTTAAGAATGAAATGGAAATTCAAATACAGAAGGCATACAGGAGTCTAAATATACAAAATCACAACCAATCCACTTCAAGACACATTATTTTGAAAATGCCTACCATACAGAGTAAGGACAGAATTTTAAAAGCTGCAAGAGAAAAATGACAGGTCACTTTTAGAGTTAAACCAGTTCAGATTTCAAAACCCAATCCCTAAAAGCAAAGGAAGGCTTGGAATAATACACTGTGCTCTGAAAGATAATGGATGCCAATCAAGAATTCTACACCTAGCAAAACTGAGGTTCAAAATTGAAGATGAAATAAATATTCCAGGATAAACAAAAGCTAAAAGAATTCATAACTGGAAAGCCTGCACTAAAAACATACTCAACAAAATATTTCATGAAAAATAAATAAAAAATAAAAATGAAAACTAGCATAGGGAAGCATTATACTAGAAGAATGATCAATCAAAAAAGAATCAAATCCAATTTAAACACTAGAAATAAATCAAAATGGCAGGAAATAAAAATCATGTCTCGATTGAATGTAAATGAACTAAACTCTTCAAAACAAGACACAGATTGGCAGATTAGATTTTAAAAAATCAAGACCCAACAATGTGCTACCTGCAAGAGACTTATATCACAGGCAAAGACATCCACAGAATGAAGGTGAAAGGATAGGAAACAAAACATACCACTCACACGGATCTCATAAACAAGTAGAGGTTACTATTCTCATATAGATAAGTCAACTACAAGCCAAAATTAATCAGAAGAGACAAAAGTCATTTCATATTGCCTAAGGGAAGTATACATCAACAGGATATAGCAAATCATATTTATGCTCCAAACAATGGGGCAACCATATACATCAAAAAAACCCTTCTCAATATTAAGAACCAAACAGACCACAACACAATAATACTCAGTAACTTTAACATACCTTTCATTACTGGACAGATTATCCAAACAAAAAATAAGATTCTATAGAACTAAATCATATAATTAATAATTTGGACCTAACTGACATCTTTAGAATATTTCATCCATCAACAAATGAATTCACGTTCTTCTCAGCAGTACATGGAACATTTTAAGGCACAAAGAAAAATCTGAGAAAATAAAAAAAATGATAATACCTTGCATTCTATCAAATTATACTATAATGTAATTAGAAGTCAGTGATAAAATTAAAAAAACAGAAACCACTCTAACTAACATCAGAAGATTAAATAATATACTCTTGAATCAAGAATGGATAGCAGAAGAAATCAGGAGAGAAATAAAAAAAAATACTTAGAGGTAAATGAGAACCGTAACACAAACATACCAAAATCTCTGGGACAGTATGAAAGCATTTTTAAGAGAAAAGTTCACAGCACAGTTCATACATTAAAAGAAGAGAAAGACACAAAATACATAACCTAACATTACCTATTAAGGCTCCAGAAAAAGAAGAATAAACCAATATCCAAATCAGTAGAAGATAGGAAATAATTGAAATATGAGCTGAAATCAATGAAATTGAAATGCTTAAAAAATACAAAAGATCAATGAAACAAAGAGGTGCTTGTTTTGTTTTGTATTTTGAGAGAGAGAGAGAGACAATTTTATTTATTTTATCATCTGGTTTTTGTTTTTCTGATGCATATTTGTGTATGTGCTGCTGGGGTACTTGTGCGTGCCAGGCAAGAGCTCTATTGCTGAGCTCTCCAGCCCAAGAGTTGGTTTTTTGAAAGGATAAACAAAACTGATAAACCCCTGGCAAAGCAAAAAAGAGAAAAGAAAATTCAAATTATCAAAATCTGAAATGAAGAAGGAACTATCATCACAGACATTTCTGCAATCCAAAGAATCATCAGAAACTATTTTGAAAATCTATTCTCCCAACAAGCTAGAAAATCTTGAGGAGATGGACAAATTCTTAGAGACATATGATCCACCAAAACTGAACTATGAGGATATAGAAGATCAATTTCTAGTAATGAAATTGAAGCAGCCATCAAAAGCCAACAAAGCAAATCCCAGGACCAGATGATTCTCAGCTGAGTCCCAGCATACCTTTAAAGAAGAACTAAAACCAACACTGCTCAAATGGTTCCATGAAATAGAAAAGGAGGTAGCTCTGCCAAACACATTCTATGAAATCAGTATCACCCTGATAGTAAAACCAGACAAAGACAAATCAAGGAAAGAAAACTCAGACCAATAACCTTGGTGAACACAGATGCCAAAATTCTTAATAAAATATTGGCAAACTGTGTGTATATAAAAACACATTTAAAAGATAGCACACTACTACCAAGTGGAATTCATCCCAGTGATGCAAGTTTGGTTCAGTATAAGGAACCAATAAATGTAATTCACCATGTAAACAGACTTAAAAACAAGACTCATAATTATCTCAATAGATGCAGAAAAAGCAATTAACAAAGTTCAGTACCAATTCATGTTTAAAACACTAGAAAAAAATAAATAAAACACTAAAAAAACTAGAGATGGAAGGAACTTACCTAACATTGTAAGGGCTCTATATAACAAGGCCAAGGCCAACATTATTCTGAATGGAGGAAAATCAAAAGCATTTCCTCTAAAATAGGAAACAGTTTTAAAAGCAATAAAATACTTGGGAATCAAAAGTGAAGAATCTCTACAATGAAAACTATAAAACATTAAAGAAGTAAGTTGAAGAATACCTTAAAAGATGGAAAGACCTCCTATGTTCTTGAATATGCAGAATTAACATCATCAAAATGAACATACTATCAAAAATGCTATGCAGATTAGCTACAATTCCCATCAAATTTTCAATGATGTTCATCACAGAATCAGAAAGAACAGTCATTAAATTCACTTGGAAAAATAAGAGACCCAGAATAGCCAAAGCAATCTATATCAAGAAAAGTGATGTAAGAGGTATCATGATACTGAACCTCAAATTATACTACAGAGCTGTAGTAATAAAAACAGCATGGTACTCCCACCAAAACAGACATTAAGGCCAATGGAACAGAATAAAAGACACAGAGAAACCCACATAAATACAATTATCTCATGCTAGACAAAGATGCCAAAAACAAAAATTGGAGAAAAGACTGCCTCTTTAACAAATGGTCCTGAGAAAACTGAAATTCCTACATAGTAGAATGAAATTTAACCTCTATCTCTCACGCTACACAAAACTCAATTCAAAGTAGATCAAAGACCCAGGAATAAGTCCAGAAGCCCTACATCTGCTAGAAGTAAATGTAGGCCTCCAACACATTGGCTCAGGAACTGACTTCCTAAATAAAACTCCCAAAGCACAAGAAATAAAATTAAGAAACAATAAATGGGATACCATCAAGCTGAAAAGTTTCCTCACAGCAAAGAACACAATCAAGAGCATGAAGAAAGAACCTACAGAATGGGAGAAAATCTTTGCCACCTGTTCCTCAGGGCACTAATAATCAGGATATACAAAGAACTCAAAAAAATTAACACCAAAAAAAAAAAAACCCAACAAATAACCCAATTAATAAATGGGCAAAGGAACTAAACTTTGAAACACTTCTCAAAAGAAGAAATACAAATGATCAATATATATGCGAAAATCATTCAACATCTGTAGCATCCAGGGAAATGCAAATTAAAACTACACTGAGATTTCATCTCTCTCCAGTAAGAATGACAATTATCAAGCTCACAAGTAACAGTATACATTGATGACAAAGGTGCACTTATACATTGTTGGTTAGACGGCAAATTGGTGCAACCACTCTGGAAAACAGTACAGAGATTCCTCAAGACCTAGGAATGGAACTACATTAGACCAAGCTATCCCACTCCACAGTATATATCCATAAAAAGATTTAAATCAGTATACTATAGGGATGCAGCCACGTCAATACTTATAGTAGCAAAACTCACCACAGCCAAGCTATAGAGCCAACCTAGGTTCCCTTAAACAGTTGAATGGATAAAGAAAATGTGGTATATATACACAATGGAGTATTAGCTATAGGAAGAATGACTTTATGGCATTTGAAAGTAAATGGATGAAACTGGAACTATCATGCTAAGTGAAATAAAGTAGGCTCAAACAGCCAAAGGTTGAATATTTTCTCTACGTGTAAGCTAATTTAAAATAAGGAAAAGATCAGAGGAGTAGACAAAGGAAAATTAAAGGGAAGGAGAAGCAATGGGATAGGGAAAGTTCATGGAATGAATCAGACCTAACTTTCCTATGTACATATATGAATATACCACAGTGAATCTCACTATCATGTACATCAACAAGACACTAATTTAAAAAAAAAAGAACTAGTAGTAAATAACAGAAAGATTAGTAGAGTAGAGGGAAGAGAACAGATGGAGGGAGGCAGGGAGGGAAAGGGGAAATACTGGGGAATGAATTAGAACAAATTATATTCCATGATTTTATAATTATGCACTGTATGTTCTATTGTCATGTTTAATTTAAAATAACCAATAAAAGGCAAATTAAAAATAAATAAATCAGGGTGTCCTGCTTCCAGGTACCCCTCCGCTTTATGGAGTCTCTGCTCTTCTTCCTAAATAAATCCTACTCCTTTTACTCCTCCTTCCGTGGTTGTCCGTGGATTTTATTCTTCAAATTCATGAGACAAGAACCCAGAAGATTGGCGCTGAATTCCCAGGATGAATTTCCACCACACCAAGAGCTGCAACACCCAGCTTTTAGCTGGAGAGTTGCTAACACTTTCGGCTGCAGATACCTGCAGCCAGCCCAAATTCCCAGTTTTACCTGGGCATGGCTGCAAACACTAGAAGCGGGCTGTTTTGGCTGCTGGAATCTGTAGTGGCCCAGACTCCATTCACCAGCGGGAGCAGAGAATCCGGCCTCATCTCGAAAACCCCGCATCATTTTGGTTCCCTGACGGGGAATTCTCTTCGGAAGGGTGAGTAAAACAGACAGTTGCTCTATCACTTTTTCTTCCAGGAGTCCTATACTCCATTTGGTACACCTTATCTATACCAAAACACGGGGACCCTGCCAGCCAATTAACAGGGACTAGTGTGGCTGCCAGACTTAAGACCCAGTGGACAGGCTTTGCTGGAATGAGACTTATCAATCCCTCCCGCCTTGGCAGAGAGAATGTTGGTTTGGTCTTGCTCCAGTTTTCTTTAACAGCGGTCCACTTGATCGAGCTGAGGTCTCTACTTAGGGCACCCTAGTTCTCTGGCTGGGGCTACTCCGCAGTGTGAACACCGGGTCTCTTGGAGATGGCCAAAAGCCGACCGATCACACGTGGAAACTCCATCTGCACTTTAACTTTTCATGGCTTCTCGCCCGATGATAGAGGCAGCCCTCACTCAGATGCTCCTCAGGCTAAAACCTGAGACTACTCTGGGGCAGAGCCTTGTCCACCAATCTATCTGTGCGTGAGCGAGTTCGCCTCTAATCTTCTCTGTCGCTTTGCCTTTTGTCTGTCTGATAGAAAGCTTAGCCTTAAATTTTGTTTCACTGACCTCCGGTTTTGCTAGTTTATGCTTCTTTAGACTATATGGAAAGAGTCTCTGGTCCTTCTAGAGACAGCAATATGGCTCTTAATTTGATATAAGACATTTTTATCCATTCTCCCTCACCATCCATTAAGTTAATGGTTTCAGGGTTCAGATCTAAACAATGGGGACATAACTCCTGGCTCTAAACTTAATCCCTTTTATACATCAGTTAGGGAAGGACTTTAGAAAGGCAAATATGGTCATCAGGAAAGATTTAAAACTTGCCAGGGGGGCACATTGTTCTATTGGCCTCTTAATATCCAACCCAGTTACCAGTGCTTCTATACTTAAGGGTAAATGCAGCAGGGATTTTTCAGTCAAAGGAAAAAGTAAAACGCGGTTTGGGGTTATGAGTTGGTAAAGAAGGGACTAAATCCAGCCTGCCCAAATCCTAGCCAAACCTCAATACATGGTCCCTAATGCTTTGAGGAAGAGCAGATAAAGGAGACTTTTAAACAAGGGACCTTGAGTAATGCGCCGGTAAGGAGCGGCTAAACCCGACGGACTCAAGGGCCACTTCAAAGGGTGGCCACTAACTTTGAGGTTCACTGGGGATCGGGGGATGCCTTGATCTAATCCGGACATTGGAGGGATGTCAAGGGACACCTTCTCCCCCTTTTTCTTTCAGATGGGTAACACACCATCTGGTTCAAGTACTCCTTTGAGATGCATTCTGAAACACTGGGATGCCTTTGACTCTTAAATCCTGAAGAAGAAGCACCTAATATCTTTTTGTACCTGAGCTTGGCCTGAATACCAGCTGGATGATGGAGAAAGATGGCTCCCTGAGGGAAGTATAAACCATAATACTATTTTACAACTAGACTTTTTCTGTAAGAGAGAAGGAAAATGGTCAGAGGTACCTTATGTACAAGTTTTTTTTTGCCTTAAGAGACAACCCAAAGCTATGCAACCAGTGTAAAATAGATACTGCCCTATTGGCAGCTCTAACAGGCCCCAAGAAAGCAACTTCCTTTAAAGAATTAAATACAACAAAACCTTCTACTTCTAGGCCTTTAAGTCTTTATCCAGGGCCCCCACTAGATGCCCATCATCTAGGGGGAATACAGAACCAGGAAAACCCCATTCCAAGCTTTCCTTCTACCTTTACAAGCTGTAGGAAGTCCTAGAGGGTTCACTAAGGTACAAGTCCCCTTCTCCCTACAGGACTTGTGACAAATTAAGACTGATTTAGGGAAGTTCTCAGATGATCCTGATAAATATATAGAGGTATTTCAGGACCTAACCAAAACTTTTTAATTAACTTGGAAGGATATAATGCTATTGCTAAACCAAAAGCTTTCTAGCACTGAGAAACAAACAGCTTTACAAGCAGCTGAAACCTATGGAGATGAATTATATGTAATTCAAGGCCCAGGGGACCTATTCCTTCCAAACAATGGAGGTGGTGACGAGACCTACCCAACAGGACCTACCCAACAGGACGTCAAGCAGTTCCCAGGGAAGACCCAAAATGTGATACAGATAGTGAGATGGGAGAATGGAGAAAAAGTATTTACAAACTTGTATATTAGAAGGATTGAGGAGAACTCATAGTAAACCACTAAATTATTTTAAGTTGTCTCTGGTGGTACAGGGGGATAAAAAGAACCCCTCAGTCTTTTTAGAGAGACTTAGAGAGGCACTAATTAAACATACCTCGATAACTCCAGACTCTGTAGCAGGTAAACTTTTACTGAAGGATAAGTTCATAACTCAGTCAGCACCTGATATCAGGAGGAAATTACAAAAATCAGCTGCAGAACCGGACTGCACTCTGGACAGTCTCTTAAAAGTCGCCACTTCAGTTTTTTATAATCGAGATCAGGAGGCGGCCAAAGAGAGAGAGAAAAAGAACAAAAGGGAAACAGCAGTCTTAGTGGCAGCCCTACAAAAAGCTAATTCCAGAGGTCGGGGTCCCCAAAATCTTAAGGCTCCCACCTTAGCCTGCTACTACTGTGGCCAGATGGGACATTACAAGAAGGACTGCCCCCAAAGGCCACAAAAGCCACAGACACCCTGTCCTATCTGTGAAGGAGACCACTGGAGGTTGGATTGCCCTAGGAGGCGAAGGCCCTCGGGGATAAGCCCCTCATATCAAATGGTCCAACAACAGGACTGAAGGGTCCCGGGGTGTCCTTCTTTGGCTCCAACTAGCAGGACTGTCATCTCCATGCAAGAGCCTCAGGTGACCTTCACTGTTGAGGATAAGGAAATTAATTTCCTCCTTGACACTGGAGCCACAATTTCTGTTCTTCTCTCGAATCCAGGCCTTCTCTCTTCTCATAGCATGACTGTAAGAGGCATATCAAGAAAGCTCATAACTAGATATTTTTCCCAATCTCTGAGTTAGTTGTTCTTGGGATAATCTTTTCTTCACACATGCCTTTTTAACAATGCCTGAAAGACCCACTCCCTTAATGGGAAGGGATATCCTGACCTGTCTTGGTACCACAATTCTTATGATGCCAGAACAGGTAATTTGTTTGCCCCTAATAGAAACAGATAACATGTCAAACCTGTTAATGTTTTGCTGTTCTGTTTTAACATGTTCCTACCAGATGAAGGCCTTGCCCAGTCACCTGCCAACTGCTATCATGAATAACTGAGTTGCCCAGACCAGCAAGATGCCATCGCACATGGAATCTACAACCAAGCTCTGCTGAAGGCCCCTTTTAGATAGGCCTCTGGGGAAAGGTCCCTGACTGCTGTCCCCATTCTACGCCCCATATCAGCAGGAAGTAGCCAGAATGGTCATCGCCCATTTTTTCCCTAAGAGCAGTTAGGAGAGGGGAGAATGAGACAGATTAGGAAAGACAGTGAAATGGCTAGGTAGTCAGGACAGAGGGCCCCCATCCAAGAGCTAGCTGGTAGAGGCAGAGAGTGATTGACAGGGCATGCTCAGGGTTTTTAAATGCAAAAAGTCCATGAGGCTCACCTTTGTCCCAACTAAGATGGGTGTGGTCACAGGCATGCCCAGGGCCTTTAAATGCAAAAAGACCTTGAGGCTCACCCTAGTTCTGACTAAGAGATGGGGGTGGTCACAGGTGGATACTAGGAAATATTTGCCACCTTTTGTTTTAATCAATGGTGTTCCTGACCAGTTTCAATGCCTGCTTTACATAGATTTTAACCAATGGAGTTGATGCATTTCTCAATGCCTGCTTTGCATGAATGTTAATTATGCTCATACCCCAAATCAATATAACCTCTGGCCTATCCTTCATTAGACGGTGTCCTGCTTCCAAGTACCCCTTCACTTTGCAGAGTCTCTGCTCTTCTTCCTAAATAAATCCTACTCCTTTTACTCCTCCAAAATAAATAAATAAATCAAACAATTATAAAGGAAGAGATAAAATGGAAAGTAAGTTTTCTATACTTTACTCAGACTGGTAAAATGATAGCAGTAGACTAGAATAAGTGGTACATACAATGACAGGCATAGACATAGCATATTTTAAAAAATCAATGAAATTGGAGTTGGGGATTTATCTCAGTGACAGAGTGCTTGCCTAGCATGTGCAAGGCCCCAAGTTCAGTCCTCAGTCCTGAAAAAAAAAAATCAATGAAATTGAAAACAGAAAAATAGAAAAATCAATAAAGCAAAGGTGGAAAGATCAATAAAACTGACACACTTTTAGCAAGAATCATTTAGAGAGAGAGAGACAAATCACCAATATAAAGAATGAAATAGAAGCCAGGCACAATGGCACATGCCTGCAATCCCAGCAGCTTGGGAGTGGGAGGCAGGAGGATTATATGTACAAAGCCAGCCTCAGCAACTTACCAAGGCCCTAAGCAACTTATCAAGACCCTTTCTCAAAATAAAATTTAAAAACTGAATAACAAGGCCCAGGGATATGGCTCAGTGGTTAAGTGCCTCTGGTTCAAAATCCCTACTACTACTACTACTACTACTACTACTACTACTACTACTAATAATAATAATAATATTGAAATAGTAGATATTACTATAGGCTCTGCAGATATCCAAAGGATAACAGGGAAGAATATGAAGAATTCTGTATCTATAAAGTTAACAACTTGAATTAATAAACCAGTTCCTTGAAAAACAGAAATTACTACAACTTACCCAATGAAAGAGATAATTTGAATAATTCTATAACAAGAAACTGAATACATAATTTTGAAACCACCAAAATGAAATTTCAGATGATCAGAGAATTCTCCCAAATGACTAATTAACATTAATTCCACAAATCTCTTTCATAGAACTGAATACTAGGGATCATTTCCCAATTTATTTAATGAAGCTAATACCACCCTGACCCCAAACAGGACAGACAACATATTTAAATAGAAAACCAAAGGACAATATCCCTCATGAAAAGAGAGGGAAAAAATCCTTAACAAAATATTAGCAAATACAGTTTGTCAAATAATTATAAACTGGGGTGTGGGTGATGTGGGGGTAATTCTGGTTTAAGAACAAATGCATACTATATTGTTACTTTATATGTATTTATGATTGTACAATAGCTCAACTCCTTAATAAAAAATAAAATGTAATTATATACTATGACCAAGTTGGAATTTGTTATGGTTTAGATTAGGTGTCCCCTCAAAAGCTCAGGTGTGAGATAATGCAAGAAGGTTTGGAAGTGAAATGATTGGGTTATGAGGTCTTTAACCCAATCAGTGAATTGATCCCGTGATATGGACTGACTGAGTGGTAACTGAAAGCAGGAAGGATGAGGTTGGAGGAGGTGGGTCATTAGGAGCAAGCCTTTGGGGTTTATATTTTGACATGGTGAGGATAGTGCTCTTCTCCCGCCACACCAGATTCCTTGTGCCATGTTCCCAGCTGCTCTCCTCTGCCACACACCTTTGAAATGATGTTCTGCCTCATCTCAGGCCCTGAGAAAAGGAGTCAGCCATCTATGGACTGTGACCTCTGAAACTGTGAGCCCCAAATAAACTTTATCTCCTCTACAATTGTTCTTTGTGAGTCTTTTAGTCACAGAACCAAAAAAGCTCACTAAAACAGAATTATTTCAAGGGTACAAGGATGATTCAATATTCAAAAACAAGCTAATATAATCTGTCTTATTAACTAAGGAAGAAAAATCACATGAACATAGTAATCAATTGCAGAAAAGGCTTTTGACAAAATTCAGCACCTATTCACAGTAAAAACTCTCAGAAGCATAAGAATAAAGGAAAACTTACCCAGCTTGATAGAACATCTACAAAAAATTTAATTACAACAATGTTATACTTGATGGAAAAAGGTTGACCACTTTCCCCCTATAAGTCTAAGAAAAGTCATTCATCATTTTTATTCAAGATAGTGCTCAACTCAAAGTAACATCCAGTGCAAGAAGGTAAATTAAAATACAATGTCATATATAATCACTAAAAATGTGTAAATCGAATAAAGTGTAAACTAATAAAGCATATACAAAGTTGATATGTTGAAACTACATAACTCTGATCAAAGATCAAAATAAATGGAGACACAAACTATGTTTATGGATTGGAAATCTCAATACAGTAAAGATGTCAATTCTCCTCAAACAGATAATGTAGCTTTAACTCCTATCCAATTCCCAGCCAGATTTTTTATAGATATAGATTAGACAAAGTTGTTCTAAAATTTATATGGAAAGGCAAAAGAGCTAGAAGAGGTAAAACAAATTTCAAAAATAAAATTAGGATGAATCAGTCCCCTTAGGACTTTAAGACATTGTATAGTTATAGTAAATAAGACTTTACAGTACTGGTAGTGGAACAGATAGATAAAACCACAGAAGACAATAGAGAATTCAGAAATTGGTCCAAATAAACTCAACAGATTTTTGAAAAAAATTTCACAGGTGGTAAAGGTAATTCAGTAGATGAAAGAATGACTTTTCAACTATTGGTGCTGGAGCAATTAACTATCTATTCAAAGGCACAACAATTAACAAAATATCTCAACCTAAGTTTTACACTTCATACAAAATTAAATCAAAATTGATCATGGGCTTACATATAAAATGTAATAGTTATAATGATTTTAGAAAAAACATGGAGAAAATGTTAGGGAACCATAGTTAAGTAAAGATTTCTTATATGTGACATCATTATCCATTAGGAGAAAAATTGATAGATTGAATATCAAAATTAAAACTTTTTCTCTGAAAGACTAGGAGGAGGATGAAATAGCAAGCTAAATATAGAATGGGAGAAAATATTGGAAATGCCGTATCTGATAAAACACTAGTATCCAAAATATATGATGAAAACAAAACTCTTCAGTTACAAGGCAAGCAGTCCAATTAGAAGATGGGCAAAGGACACACACACACATAAAAAAAACCTTCATCATTAGTCATTTAAGAAATGAAAATTTAAACCAAAAATGAGATCTAATTATGCTTCAATCATAATGATTAAAATTAAAATAGGGACAGCACCAAATACTGGCAAACTTCTGAAGAAAGCAGATTATTCTTACATTGTTTCTGTAAACGTAAAATGGTATAGCCTCTATGGAAAACAATTTGGCAGAGCCCTAAAAAATGATACATACAGCTACCATATTATCCAGCAACTGCATTCCTAGGCATTTCTCCCAGAGAAAGGAAGACTTATGTTTTACAAGAATCAATGAATGGTTAAACCACAAGTAGTATATGCATACCTTGAAATAAGCAATAAAATGGAATATACTATCTAAGTATGCAAAAATTGTGTTCAGAAAAAAAGAAGAGTCCCCAAAGATTATACATGTGTGATTTCATTTACATAATATTCTTTTTTTTTTAAAAGAGAGAAGGACTGTGTGAGAGAGAGCGAGAGAAAGAGAAAGAGAATCAATTTTTATGAGTTTTTCACATGGCTTTCGTTGCTCTGACAGTTGTATTACGTGGGTGCTGGGGTTTGAAACCGTGTACTTGTGCATACTGGGCGAGCACCGTAACCACTGAGCCACCATTCCAGCTCCTACATACTAGCCTTAAAAATATAAAATTACAGAAATGGAGAACAAATTAGTACTGACCAGGGGTTGAGGAAGGAGTACTCTAAATGAAATAAAGATCTTTAAGCTAAGATATATGTGTTATTTCTTACACACACATGTATGTTTACAATTATTTCAAAATAAAAAGTTAAAAACAGTAAGCAAAGAAAAACCCCACAAGCATATTAAACTTCAGAGATTATAAATAGAAATTTTTCTTACAAATTGTTTATTGTTGCTTTGTTTCCTACCAGAATAAAAACAATCAACATTTATCAAATACATGTGATACATATTTTAACATTACATTTTATGCTCATATAATACCTTCAGGCATGCAATATCATCCCCATTTTCTTTTTGAGGTATCTAAGGCCTAGAGAGACTACATAGATTATCTAAAATCATGTAGTTGGTTGTCACATGGCAATGAAGATTCACATGCAGGCATGCCTGGTCCTAAACCTACTGTTCCTAACTGCCATAACATCCTTCAAAGACAATCTAAGTTGAGCATCACCTAGGCAGAACTTTCTTTTGGACCAAGAGCTAGGAGATTCTCATTGTATTTTTCCCCTCATCCTGTTGTTTTCTTGTATCTTCTTTCCTACATTGCTCTTCTATGTTCTAGTGCAGATGTATTTCTTGTATTCCAAAAATGTTATAGGCAAGCTGAATCTTTTCTCCTATACTGGCTGTCCTGATAAAATCCAATACTTCTTTTAGTTTCTAAATATCTCGTGGAAACATTGTCAGGGATTGCCTGCACTACAAAGGTTTTGTTCTGTTCTTCTGAATCTCAGTAAAAATAGCTGCCTCCCCCTTCCCTCCATCCTCCCTATTGCCTGATGACTCATTATTATACTTAATTACAATTCTCACATAGAGGTGATTCCCTCAGCCTGCCATACCAAACATCTTACATTTTCATGGCTTGGAGATTCTGAATTAAATCAATATTGTGTGGATATGGGAGATTCTTTAGGATTGTCAGCCACTTGGGACTCTACAGACATTTCAGTAAATAGAATGCCATAAATCAGCTTTTCTTCAGCAATAATCTCTCTCAGAAAGTCCTTTGTAAGTTTTTTTTTCTTTTGAGAAGGATAGTGAGAGAGAGAGAGAGAGATTCAATTTTTACTGAGTTTTTTCACATGGCCCTCGTTGCTCTGACACCTAGTTGTGTACGTGGGTCTGGGGTTTGAACCCGTGTACTTGCTTGCACATGCCGGCTAACTAAATTAATTTTCCCCAAACAGTAATGAAGTAGCATTTTTATTACTTCCACTTTAACATGAAAAAACAGAGTTTCAGTGATTTGTCTTAAAACCACACATGGTGGTATGAGATTCTGAACTCAAAGTTTGATTCAAGGAGCCCAAATATGTGACCATCATGTTTTGTTACTTCTTCATTTAATGTATATACTTCCATGTTTTAAAATTTTACTTCCATATGCTTTTGGGGATTTTTAGAAAGTAACTGTAGACAAGAAAGAAAACAGAAGTAAAAGTGTGGCAGAGCAACAGTGATTTAAAAGAATCATTTTGTTTGATAATAATTTGAAAATTTACAGAAAAGGCTGTAATAATAATAAAAAGAACTCCAATATGCTTATAGCCAGGTTTCCCAATTATTAATGTTGGACACAATTTCTTTATTATTCTTTTTCTCTAATCTCTCTACCTCATAATCTTTCATTCCTGTCTACACACACAAATACATTTTTCCCTAAACCAGTTAAGTTGCAGGCATGATGGTCCACTCCTATTTCCTAAAGGAAAGAACAATCTCCTACATAGGCAGAAAACAAAAAAACTAACACTGAGATTATATATTTCATAAACCCCCAATTCTACAAATGGTCCAAATAACATACTTTATAGCAAAGGAAAGAACAAGGGTATTCTAGATCAAGTTCCATCTGAGATCAAGTGCTACATTTCATAGTCATTTAAAAAAAAATTCTAGTCTTAAATAGTTCCTAAGACTATTCATATTCTTGATCTTCAAATCTTTTTTTTAAAGAGAGAGAGGGAGGGAGGGAGGAAGAGAGAGAGAGGGAGAGAGACAGAAAATCAATTTTATTTAGTTTTTCACATGGCTTTTGCTGCTCTGACATTTCATTGTGTGCATGGTGCTGGGGTTTGAACCCATATCCTCGCATATGCCAGGCAAGTGCTGTAACTGCTGAGCCACTGCTCCGGTCCCGATGTCCACATTTTTTGAGTACAATCTAGTTACTTTACAGAATTCTCTGCAATTTGAGTTTACTCATGCTTCCTCAATATTCGATTCAGGTTGTGCATTTGGGCAGGAATGTCACAGAAGTTGTGCTGTGTTCTCAGGGGATTATCTCAAGTGTGCAGGGCTGATTTGTTCCATTTCTATGAGATTAATTCTCTTCACTGGGTTAAGGTGGTGACTGCCAATTTCTTCCCTATAAAAGTATAATCTTTATTTTGAAATTAATAAATAGCTCATGGGGAAATCCTTTGCAATTACATGAAGATTCTATTGCTCATCAAATCTTTACCTATTGGTTTTATACTCTACTGAAGATTCTTACCTAAATAAGTACTATGATGCTTGCTGATGATGAGGTTTTGTAATTCCTATGTTTATTTGTTGGTATTATAAAGAGTTTCTCTTTCTTCCATATTGATTTCTTTCTTTCTTTATCTCACTATGCATTCATCATGCTTATTTTATTTTGTAGACAGGGTCACTATATTGGAGGTTGGTCTCAAACTCCTGGAATCAAGTGATTCTCCTGCCTCAGCTTCTCAAGTCCATGCCACTGTGCCCAGCAATGATCTTTATTTTAATAAATAGGTTATAATACATTATTGGCATTTATTTTGATGCTCAAACTATTCCAAGTGTCCATTGGGCTAGCAGATGTGTCCTCTTGACAAGTTCTCATAATTTTTTAAATCACTTCCTTGATATATGACAAATCAAGGTATTCTGCGCTCAGCTTGTATTTTCCTTGCCCTAGCCCTGGAATTAGCATTTTTCTAAGAATCCCTCATTTCTCTTATTGGATAAAGATATTTAGGAACCAAGATCTGGATACTAGGTATGCTTTTTGCTACAAGGTTCCACTGGCTCTGTCAGCAGATACAATCAGAAAACATGTACAATGTGTATATTCATACATCTGTCTATACATCCATCTACCCATATCTGCACAAACTATGTCCATTTCTCTTATACACATATGCATATATTTATATACTAAAGTCAATGAAATCATACTAACTGTACTGATTTCAGTCTAACACCACCCTATTCATTCTTTCACCCTGTTGATGTTAAATACCCTTTCTCAGGCACTGAAAAACCCAGTTTCCCTTACTCTTCAATATATTTACTTAATTGGCCATATTCCCTGTTTACAAAGAGTCCTTCCTCAGATGCAGCCCCACAGGACTCATTAGCCATCTCCCTATCTCGTAGGTCTTGAATACCCCCCATAGTTTAAGTCTTACAGTCCCTACAGGAATAGATGTTTTTAAAATGAAGCATTGAAAAAAATAGTAAACAGACCAGGGCCTCAGAACTGAACATTGATGGAATCTATGATGATGTAAGATTATACAAAGTTTAGTTTACATACAAAAGATAAAGGAGGTGTTCAGAAAAGACTTTATGTATAGAACGACCATTGATCAGCCCTCAGTATATTATCTGGTGAGGAGGCGGCTAATTAGAATGCACAGCATATCAAATATATGGAGATATGATACAGATTTTTCCCTATTCAGAAAATTGTAATCAGAATACAATGTATATAAAGTTGCAATAAAATATAACGCTGTATTCAATAGAAAATGAGAGTTACTATCTAGTTCTAACCTGGGAGAGATCCAAATTCTAAATGTTAATGTTCTAGAAATGCCATTCTTTCTGTAACACTGAAATTAAGATTAAGTGGAGCTAGAGTGAAGATGAAAAACAATAAGGACTAGAGCAAGGAAAAGACCAAGGAAAGCACTGAACCAAGCTATATTTTTTGAACCAAGCCATATGCACATAAGTGCTAAGATAAGAGTCAATATATTCAATATATGTGGGAAAAGTTTCATTGTAGAGGGATATCTATGATCCTCACCTAAAGGAATGAGTTAATGATTGTGACACAGAAATTCTGAGAATAGAGGGTATTTTAGGGAGAAGAGGATGAATTCAATTTGTGATCTGCTATATAAGTGTCTTAGTTGAGGCTGCTATATCAAATTACCATTAACTGTGTGGGTTAAGCAATTAATATTTATTTCTCACAGCTCTAGAAACTGGGAGTTTAAGACTAGGATGCTCATATGCCAGGTTCTGGTGAAGACACTCCTCCTAGTTTAAAAAGGGTCATCTTTTAATCATAGACTTGCATAGTACAGAAAGAAATCTGTGTTTCTTCTCATAAGGATACCAATCCCATTCATGAGGGCCCCCTCATGATCTAATTATTTCCTAAAAGCTCTACCTGCTAATGCCAGCATTAGGATTTCAATGTATGTCTTTGTAGGGAAGAGACATGAACAGTCCATAACAGTCTGAGCTGCCTGCTGGACATCCAGCAAAATATGTGAACTGAGTAGTAAGTAGGTCTGGGGCTCTGATGTTGAACAAGACTGAAGATAATCTTTGCAAGTCAAAGATTATCTTCTTTGACTTGGTCAAGATCACAATAATAGATCATCCAACCTAAAAAGTCTGTCCTGTGTTAGAAAAAAAAAGGCTGTTTTCTGACAGCCTGAAAACAAAAAATACCACAGGAATGTTCAGAAGCAGTGGGTCTTATAATAGATCTAAGACAAAATGGTTGAGACTGAGGCTGATAAGAAAAGACGTTCAGAACCCAAGCTGATTGGAGCAATTTCTAGCTTTAAATTACTTCTGGATACTTCCTCATAGTAGAGCTTCTCCAACTAAAATAATTAAGCAAACAGCAATGGAAGAAAAATATACATTTGGCACCAAAGGCTGAATATAAAATATAATAATAATACAAGAAACTCGAAGGCATCTCCAACAACTTTATTCGTTCAGTAACTCCCAGGATTTGTCTCAGACCACTGAGGCTCTGAAAGACTGAGTGGAGACTAATGCATAATTCACAATTGGCTCAACTGTTCACAAACTACTCCGTGACCACCTCTCTTCAGGTAGATTTTGAATATGTGCATCTCCATCTCACCTGTTAGGCCTCACTCTTCTACTTCTCAACTGCATATTTTTCTCATCACACTCTCTGTGCACCTTGATGCTCCCTTTCTCCAAGTTTAACACGCATTCAAGTCTTTCGAGTCTCTTATTAAAATGCAGATTCTAATTATGGGTTGAACGTGAGATGCTGCATTTCCAATTAGCTCCAGGTGATGCACTGCTGCTGACCTAAGAGCCACATTGTAAGAGAAAAAGGTTTATACACTCTGTACCTTCTCGCCTGTCTTCACCTCCATAAAACACACTGGCTTATGGATTTTCCCTTCAATCTCTGCCTTTGTTTCTCTATTGGTTTCTCTTTCAACTCCACTATGTTCTCTTGTCCTTGTTTTTTTTTTTTGACCAATTACAGATCTATCATTTTTACTCTGACCTTTAAAATGCCATTGTCTTCTTTTTTTTTAATGGAAGTGTAGTGTCCAAATTGATATTTATTGTTCAGAGAACATTTGTTTTTCCCCTCCCTCTGCCTCACTTCTCCTCCCTCTTCTCCCACATATTCCTCACTTTATTTTTAATGAATATTTTAATTCAATAAAACTTTTGCTCCTTCATTTGATCTCAGTTTTGCTGCAGGAAAGCAGGCTGATCAAATCAAGTCACACAAGGGTGTTAGTTTCAAATGAGAGGAATGTCCCTGTGGGGAAAGTGTCCATTGAATCTCTCAGAAAAGAAGTCTGACTGATATAGAGAGATTTTCCTTGAATCATACCAAATGGCATCACTATGCAAGACCAGGCCTGTGGGCTGAAGGGAAGATATACAGACAGTACAGTCTTTGAAAATTCTTAGGAGTTTCCCTGAAACAGGGAGGAGTTGCTCTTTTTCTCATTTTTTTCCTCCTCTACTTACTTTCTGGGGCATGAGTCTTAAAAATTCTAGTCATTTATAAGAGGCAGTAAGGATTATGGAGATTATATTTTACAGATTCTAAATTGGGACACAATGTCTAAACGACACAGAACATCTGAAAATGCAACTCTCAGAAAATTCTATAACCCTGTTTGCAATGTGAAAATTGAATAAAGGTTCAGTTCCAGCTCTGGTATTACCTGTGAAGTATTTAAAAAGTTATTTAATCATTTTAAACCTTGATTTTTCTTATAACTAAACTGGAATAACAAAATCTATTTTAAAGGGTGGCTATAAGAATTAACTCTCAAATGTCCATATAATGGGAAGTTCAAGAAGCAACTCCTCCACTCTTTATAAGCAGCATCGTATTACATCTTTACAACAATCTATGTATTACTTCACAAGAATCTATGTGTGTACTATTTCTTTTTTACTACGAACTTACAAATAAGAAATCAGACACAGAAATGATCAGTAACATACCAAAGGTCACATAGCTATTAAATTGTAGAGCTAAAATGAACTCAGGCAGTCTTTCCCCAGAGCCTACAGTTTTTGGTGTTTTATTTTTATTAAGGAATTGAGCTATTGTACAATTAAAAATGCATATAAAGTAACAATATGATATGCATATATTCTTAAACCAGAATTACCTCCCTAGATCCCTCCCTATTCTACCTCCTTCTCCCATCTCCCATCCACCTGCCCCCTTCCCCCTCCCGCCTCGATTTAGTTTTTTAATTACAACATCATTCTATTCTGAGAAAAGTATAATGCAATACTCTTTTTGGACCCAAGGGGAATGACCAGTGATTTTCAGCATGGTGAGCATGAGTATGTAAAAGTATAAGGACAGAGCCTACTTCTAATTTATCATCATATCTCCCCCAGCCCTATCCCACTCCATTCAATGCTTAGTGTTTTGGTAACAGCTCAGCATATATTAGGTAAAAAAAAAAACAAAAAAAAAAACAAAAAAACAAAAACCAAAACACCTCTATAGTTAAGTACCAAATAGTTTTAGATGGAGAAATGTGGACCTTAGTCATTCAAAGAATCATTAAATTTTATTTAACAAATAAATAGCCAAGATTTCCAAGCAAACTTCTATTCAACTTTTCCATTCAAAGCTCAGACTTCACAAATCTTAAACTCTCTGGTAAGGCTGGATTTCCAAGTAAAGAGGTCTATAATTTGCTCTAATTATTCCTTAAAAGCATATAGCCTATTAAAATATTTGCTGTTGGCCTTATTCTGTTTTAATACTCTAGAAAAAAATGGAAGAGACTATGAAAGAATTAACATTTCTCTTTTTACACAGTTGTTATAAAAATATCCTAGGATAATATAATACAAAAGCAACAAAAAAGTGTCCTGTCATCAAATCGTGTCTTAGCCCTGTAAAGCCTGATGTGTCTCCAAAAGAAAATGCAGAGCACTGACACAATGGTGTTTCTCAGAATTAACTCTATCATCGTTCTGTCATTCACCTGAGCACGCTTTGGTGGTGTAGTGACATTCATCTTACTCTGCAGACAGTGGAGAAAGAGTCAGAAGTGACCAATCCATGAACATAATAGAATTTTACAATGTGAATTACATTCTGAAATAAATAATTTCCCACAAGCCCAGCAGGTCAATAGGAATCTTAATTTCTCCCCTAAAACTCAGTGTAAGGACTCAGAAATAGGTTTTGGACCTGGAAAGGAAATTACCATGTTTTATAGTCAAACTTGTCTTCTGTTTCTAGAATTACCTGCTTCCCAAGGGATGGGTTTTTCAGTATGTCTACATTAACCATGCTGCAGGCATTCCTTAAATACCTGATGATTTATAGTTGCTAGTCATATTTAAGGGACTAAGACTACTTACGATCTCTGTGATTTTGAGTGGATTTTTTTTTTTTTTAAAGAGAGAGGAAGCGGGGCTGGAGCGGTGGCTCTACGGTTGCAGCACTTGCCCGGCATGCAGAAGTACACAGGTTCAAACCCCAGCATCCATGTACACAACTAAGTGTCAGAGCAACAAAAGTCTTGAGAAAAATTCAATAAAAATTGATTCTGTTTCTCTCTCTCTCACTGTCCTTCTCTCTTAAAAAAGAGAGAGAGAGAGAGAGAGGGAGACAGAATCAACTTTTTAATTCAGCTTTTTATGTGGCTTTCTTTGATCTGACGCTTACTTGTGTACATGGTGCTGGGGTTTGAACCCACATACTTGCGCATACAGGGCAAGTGCCGTAACTGCCGAGTCACCACTCCAGCCCCTAGAGTGGAATTTAACATCTGGAAATTTTTGTTCAAAAATATCAAATAACTGATCTGTGAGCTAATCATTACTCATGTAGTGATTAAAACAAATTAGATGGCAAGTGACCTAAAATTGTGGGATTTGACAAAAAATTTGTCTTCTTTTGAAAAAAAAAAAAAAAAAAAGAACAGAGACTATCTAGCAACACCAGCCCCACATTCACAAATGCTGGCTAAGAATCGATGGCTATTCTGCTTGCAGTCCATTTTACACATGTGTATATGTGACCTATCTGGTTCCTACTAACATCGTAACTTAAGATAGCTTCCTGACAGTGAGCAGGCAGGAGGCTGGATTTTCTGCTAAAGAATCCTTACATACCAGGATAAAAAGAATTTTATTCTGAAGTTCCACAACAGACTAGCTACCTTTACTCTCTCCAGACCAATCACTTATCTGTTGTTTTTTTAATGTATGAAATAAATCCCAAGTGCTGATAATCAAGTTTATCATGTTCCACAGTTACTATCAGTTTGTGCAATGTGCTTATCTTGCTATAGTTTAGCCTATTATTGTTTCTTGTTTTCTTATCTGCCTGCCTACTTCATTTTCCTCATAAGCACCCAGTCAAATGTACTCTATGTGGCCTTGAACATATACTAAAGATAATACATTTTTTTAAAGCACTTTGGCATAATTTAGTGACCACTCAAGGGCCAGAAATACTAGGATGTTGACAATGGTGTTATTCAACATTTTCCCAAAATATAAATGATGCTTATATGCACTATCACCAAATAGGTGAATGAATTATGGCATATTTATACAGTAAAATGTCACACAGCAATGAAAACTAATAAATTACTACCTCACCCCCAAACAGATATAAATCTCACAAATACTGATTAAAAGAAAAAAAGCCACTAAAGAATGCATGCATACATTATAATTCCTTTTACATAAAATTATAAAACCCAGCAAACTGTATTACTTAAGAATATAGTTATGTTATTACTACCTTAAGAAAAGAAAGAACCTGATTTTACAGAAGTCAAGAAAGTGGTTACTTTGAAAATCAAGCTAGAAGGACAGGTAATGGGGGAACTCCTTGTGTACTGGCTTGATTATACATGTATTCATGCTATACTTTTTCTTTAAATTGTACAAATAAATTTATATTCTTTTCTGCATGTATACCACATTTTTCAATAAAAAAAGAATACATACTAATGAAAAACTAAACCTCTAAAGAAATGGTTCAACATAGCCCAATATAGACAGAACTGATAAAAGAAAATATTAGCGATGTAGAAAAAATCAAAGGATATGAATGTGCATATAAAAGATATTCTCAAAAGAAAAACCAGTATGAGAAAAGCAAGATCAAAGAAATAAAAGACAAGCAGGGACTAAAGAACTGCTTGAATTTTCAGGGTAAAATATCTTACTTTATTCACAAACATAAACTTTAAAAAGAGCATATCTTCATAAAACATGAAATTTAAGGATTAAAATAAATTTCACCAGCATCCAAGTAGAAAGAACAGTTGAACTACAAAGGAAAAATAAAGGCCTATTGGGCTCAGATTTCTGCTCCATGATTTAAAAAAAAAATGCTAGAAAATAATTAAGCATTGGCTATAGAATCATGGAAGCAACAGACATATTAACATTTTCTATCTGGCCAAATAAGCATCCAGTGAGAAGCCACTGAAAGACATCTCCCACCATATAAGAATTCAGAAAATTTATTAACCACAGTTCCATTCTTAAAAGTTATCACTCGGGGGCTGGAGAGATGGCTCAGCAGTGGTGAACCACATACACAACTAAGTGGAATAAAAACAAAAAAACAGATAAAAAAACAAAAGTGACTCTCTCTTGGACTCTTTAAGAAAAAAGTTATCACATGGATAAATGTAAAACTTTACATTTAACTGACCACTTTGATCACAACATGAATTTTAAAAAATTCAAAAATTAAAGAAGTTCAGTAGGGAAGAAGACCACTATTACATGCATTCCACAATACCAGAGAGAAGAAACTGCACAAAGAACTCCAGACATCTATACAGGGTCCATCTAGATTACTCAGACAAGTACTGATCCATGCATATATGTGAAAACTGAGGCTGGCAAAAGAGTCATTCAAAGTAATTAGGGGAAAACAGTACCTGGCCATTGTAGGTATTGCAGGAACAGTTTGCTGCTACAGGACTGGATTCCCACTAGACTGGGCACTGATCCACTGCTTTTTTAATTTTATAGTTACTGTTCTCATTACCCAGAAGTTACAGTTTTTTTTTAAGTTGGTGTGACTTAGTATTACATAGTGAAGGGATCTGTTGTTACATATTCATACATGTGCACATAATGACAACGTAACTTGAACCCAGTCCTTACCCAGGACTCCTCTCCCTCACTCCCCAGTCTTGTACATCCACTGCATTCCCCCCGTTACAGATATTAATATATGTACTTTTTAAAAATTTTCTAATTTTAAATGCCTGTATATTATTTAGCTTCTCAGGGGAGTAAAATATGCCATATAGTATTTGTAACCCCTTTTCCCTCCCCATCCTCCCTCCTTCCTTCTCCTCTAGTTCCCTCCCCCACATAACTAGACTTCCCCCAGATTGTGTTATTCTGACTTGGATGAGTCTGTTATATAAACTTGACTACATCTCACCCTATCCTTAGTTTTACTATAGCTTCCACACATGAGAGAAAAACCTTTGAGTTTCTGAGTTTGACTTATTTCACTCAGCATAATTTTTCCATTTCCATCCATTTATCCAAAAAAGTCATGATTTTGTTCTTTTTAATAGCTGAGCAGAGGGGCTGGAGCGGTGGCTCAGCGGTTTCGGCACTTGCCTAGCAAGCGCGAGGACCCGGGTTCAAACCCCAGCACCACGTACACAACTGAGTGTTGGAGCAACTAAGGCCATGTGAAAAACTCAATAAAATTGTTTCTCTCTTTCTCTGTCTCTCTCACTGTCCCTCTCTCTAAAAAAAAAAAAAAAAAAAAAAAAAAA